>VZSZ01009849.1:0-96774 GCA_013398815.1 Ibidorhyncha struthersii | reverse complement strand
GCCGCGGTGCGGCCTGCGCGGGAGGGATGGCCGGGCCCGCCGGCGGCGGCGGGGGAGGGGATGGCGGCGGTGAGGGGGCAGTCAGTGCTGAGGGGACCGGGGGTCCTCGCGGGCGGCCGCCGGCAAGTGATGGGGCCTTGTGGTTCCCCCGGCAGGAGCAGGCCCGGGATGGCGGCCGGGGACCCGTCGTGGGGGTCGCACAGCGTCTGCATGGTGTCGGACTTCTTCTACCCCAACATGGGGGGCGTGGAGAGCCACGTGTACCAGCTGTCGCAGTGCCTCATCGAGCGGGGCCACAAGGTCCTGGTGGTCACCCACGCCTACGGCCGCCGGAAGGGCATCCGCTACCTCACCAACGGGCTGAAAGTCTACTACTTGCCCCTGAAGGTAATGTACAACCAATCCACGGCGACGACGCTCTTCCACAGCCTGCCCCTGCTCAGGTACATCTTTGTGCGGGAGAGGGTCACCGTCGTCCACGCCCACAGCTCCTTCTCCGCCATGGCCCACGACGCCCTCTTCCATGCCAAGACCATGGGGCTGCGGACGGTGTTCACGGACCACTCCCTCTTTGGCTTCGCGGATGTCAGCTCGGTGCTTACCAACAAACTTCTGACGGTGTCACTGTGCGATACAAACCACATCATCTGTGTCTCCTACACAAGTAAGGAAAACACGGTGCTGCGAGCAGCTTTGGACCCTCGGATAGTCTCTGTCATCCCCAATGCTGTCGATCCCACCGACTTCACTCCAGACCCGTCAAGGAGGGATGACACTACAATAACAATTGTTGTTGTCAGCAGACTTGTTTACAGAAAAGGTAATGGAGGCTAAAATGTAAGTTTATTTTGTTTTTTTTTTTTTTTTTTCTTTAGGGTATAGTAAGAGAGGTCTTGGTTAGATACCACTTGTGATGTATCTGTGGTATGGATTGGATTTTAAACAGGAGTTGTAAGGTGGTGTCTCTGAGCTTTTGTGTCTCTGCATTCAAGAAGAAGTATACACTTCAGTTTGTGCATGTTGGGTTCAGAGGTGTATTTCTTTTGTAATATTGAAGGTATTGAAAATTGAAATTTGTAAAATGGAAGGTTTGGCATACATTGGGGATATGATTTAGACCCTAATTTATATATTCTGTTAGAAATGTTTTAACTGTTTTTCATTTAATCAAGCAACAACAACTTAAGTGATTTTTTTCATGTTTATCCCCTAATAGATCAAAAGTTGACTTTTTTTTTTTTCAGAATCTTGTGTTCAGCGGTGTAACTGTCTTCAAGAGACTTTTTTTTTTTCTTCTCTTGAGTAGAGTTATATCAGTAGGCTACATCATGATAAGTTCTAAAATCAAATACAATAACGGCTTGCCTTAAATTTTCTACTCTTAGGTATAGATTTGCTTAGTGGTATAATTCCTGAGCTCTGTCAGAAATATCCAGAGTTACATTTCTTAGTTGGAGGAGAAGGACCGAAGCGAATCATACTGGAAGAAGTCCGTGAAAGATACCAGCTACATGACAGGTTTGTTCTGTGCATGTCTATGACCCTTCAGTGTTCTTTAGGGGCGGGGAAGACAACAGCAATACCCTTTCTGCCTGCACCCCTCCCCCCGAAAAACACCCCAAAACTTGAGGCTGGAGAAGATGAGAACTATCGAAGGCAAGGCAGATAGACCAGACATTAACTGAAGACTTAACAGAGTGGGGCTCTGATCCTGCAAGTTAATTCATAGAAATAGACCCTGTATGAACCTTTACTGGAGTCAGAAAAAAGCTGACTTAGACGTGAATTTATCATATTCCTCTCTGATACTGTGATGCTTGGATCACGTATTACCATATGGCATAAGGTGTTAAACAGCTACTTCATGTCGCTGCTGCTTGTGAGGATGACTGCTAGTGATTTATTTTATTATTTCAGTATGAAACTCTTCAGGGTAGTGCTTATCTAGTATGTGTTCTTGTGGTACTACAAACACATTTCCTGGTGCTACTGTGTTACAAAAATGTTTCTGTGATGCATATGCATTTGTGTATTTCTTTGGGGTTTTCATGTTGTTCAAAGACAGTTTTATGTAGCAAGGGCAAAGTTATTAATTTTCCATTTCTTTTTCTCTGTTTTCTATTGCTCATTCTGTATTTCAGTCAGTGATTCCTCTGATAAAATTGTTTGTTAGTAGCATTCTCATTTTGTCCTTTTCTGTTTCCCAGTATCTCTTCAAAATAATAGGTCCTGATCATTGTATCTTAAATACTTTTTCCCCCTCAGACTTTGAGATTGATCAGACCTCATGTTGAAAATTCAGAAAATACATTTAAACAAAGAGAGGATGACAAGTCTTAACTGCATGAAGCCATGTTCGCTTACAGAACTAGAAAGCTCAGTAGCAATGTTTTGAAGGCAGTTTCCATAAAACAAACAGAGCAACTTCTCCCCCCAACTTTTTTTTCAGAAGTTTGTTATTTTAGTGTGAAAATAAGCAGCAGAGTCATCTCGTTCTTCCTTGCTGGAAAAGTGTAAAGAAAATGGAACAAAGGTGTCTGTGTTAATTCTCTCACTATATAAGTGTGAACCATTGGTGTATTTTTCAAAATGTGTAACACTCTACAGCATTATTACAGTCCAAATCTAGTTTTTATCTCTCTCTTCCCCCCCGGCTCGCCCCATCCCCATTTATACACAGGGTACGTCTCCTAGGAGCCTTGGAACACCAGGATGTCAGAAATGTTCTGGTCCAGGGGCATATTTTTCTCAACACCTCCCTCACTGAGGCCTTTTGTATGGCAATTGTGGAAGCAGCAAGCTGTGGTTTACAGGTAAAAAAAAAAAATTTAAAAAAATCTCAACTGTCTAGAGCATGTGTATGCATTTTAAACAAAGTTCATGATTAAGTAATATGTGCTTGTAACATTTGATTTCATCTGAGGCTTTGTCTTTACAAAGGTGAGAAAATATTATCCCCATTTACAGATCACCTGGAAGCTGAGACAGAAGGGTTAACCGAAACTGCTTAAGCTCCCAGAAGACACTTGTGCAGAATTGGAAATAACATGTAGATCTGCTAACTCTCAGTTCTCTGAACTAACCAGACTGCCTCTCCAAAATGCTATTTTGTATGTACTCCTTTACAGAGTTTTGGGATAGTTGGTGTTCATGAAGTTTACTTTGACGTTCTACTTTAAGAGGAGCTGCAGAAAAATGGCTCATAAGCATGGGTGACTGGTCAGTCAGGCATATTGAATTACCAGACTAAACCATTGTGCAAGAACTGACATTCGTTTTCTTATATTAACTGAGGATGTATTTGCCTTACTGTGTAGGGCTTCAAGATAAGAGTTGGAGAGAAAGAAAACAATAAAAGCCCTTTCTGGCTAATTTATAACTCAGATTGAAAACACAAAAAAAGTTAAATCAGCAGTCATAAAGAACTTAGATTCTCACATTAAAATATAAAGAAACTGTCTTTTAAAGACAGACTGATAAGAGTATCTAATATAGAAGAAGCAGAGATAATGTGAGGGACTTTTTTTTTTTTTGCTCCAATATTCTTTAACAGTAGTTACTACCTCGTTGTGGTAGTTGCTCACCTGTCATCTGTATTGTTTTTTAGAGGTGAGGAAGTTCTGCAGTTTTCTTATTGTGTGCCTGTTCTAAAGAGATGATTGTGTAATGTGGGTCTTAGTAGTTTCTGATTTCCCTTTAAAAATAATAATTCAAATTAAAATTATTGAACTTCTAAAGAAATTCTTATAAATGTTCAGTGGCTTAGAAAGCATAAGCCGAAGGCAGATGTGGTAAAACTGTCCTCTCCAGGTAGAGGTAACAGTTTTCATGAGGGACTATGGAGAGAAAGTCGAAAATCTGGGTACAGAGATTTAGTTGTGTACCATGACAAACACCTTTAGGAAAGAAGCCTCATAAACCACTCATAAGACCAAGTCTTCTGTTTTCTCATACTACCAAAGAATCATTCTGAACATCATTAAAGTAATCTGCTATGCTAGGTCTTTTTTAGGGCCTAGACCTTTAGTTTGCATATACGTAAAATTCCCAGAGCATGATATTGGTCTTTGCCTTCATGGCAACCACTCATTGTATTTATTTTTTTCCTATTCTCCTGAAGTGCTGCATCTGAACAGTGTAATAGCAGTGTCATCACCCTATTTTATTGTTATGCAGCATATATGCTGTTTCTTTTGTTTCTTTCAAAGGTGGTGAGTACAAGAGTTGGTGGGATTCCTGAGGTGCTTCCAGAAAATCTCATTATTTTATGTGAACCCTCCGTGAAATCTTTGTGTGCGGGCTTAGAAAAAGCTATTGCCCAGCTCAGATCAGGAACACTACCATCTCCAGAAACTGTTCATAATAAAGTAAAGACATTTTATACGTGGAGGAATGTAGCAGAGAGAACTGAGAAAGTACGTATAACCACTTCTTTTAAATCCTCTTAAAGTACATTTCTGAAACAGTTGCTTCTTTGAAACATTACTATGTACATTCTCTGTGTAATCTTTCTGTGTATTTTTTCAGTGTGTTTCCTGTCAAACATACATGTTTTAAAAAGGTTCAGAAAATACTTTTTTTCCTGCCCAAGTACATCCCTAGATAGGTGGTTTTTTCCTATTTGCATTTTTTTCTATGCTAAAACTGCTGATAAATATTCTGAAGAACAGCCTAGATCTTTAGTTACATTTCTACTCTCCAGTCTTTGCATTAAGTAACTTTTCTGGCATAACTGTAGAACGTGCTGTACAAGGCATGTCAAAAGGAAAAGAGAGTTCATGATGAAGTTTTGTCTGCTGCGTGCTGACAAGTGGTTTAAAATTATGAGAGGTAGTTTAATGCTGGTAGGCTGAACACAGCTGAATTTACATAAGCTGTGGATGTAACGGAAATAAATTATCACACTTCTGAAATTGTATTTCAGAATTAGAACTGTGCTTCAGCATAAAAACTCTGCCATTAGTAAAGAATGTTAACTGCAATAATATTATAAACTCCTGTGGAGATCTGTTGCTTCTGACTTTAGCTGCTATGTTTTAGGCAAGAGAGTAGCTGCTTCGCATACCTCTTAAATACATGGTTGTGTACTTGGATTTATATATCTTAGAAGTCTCCTTGAAGTATCATGTACTACCAGTTTATTTTATTGTTTTCAAGTACTGTCAGTACAATTCATCTTATGATTTTGTAACTGCAAGCAACATTTCAATTGCAAAGTTTTTATAGAAGTTAGATGAGATTTCAGTTTCCTTTATAGGAACTTTCTGGGCGCACTGGTTCAAGAACAGGGAACTGCTGGAAAAGGTACGTCAAAGGGCTACAAAGATGATTAGGGGACTGGAACGTCTTTCTTATGAGGAAAGGCTGAGGCACTTGGGTCTTTTTCGTCTAGAGAAGAGAAGACTGAGGAGGGATCTTACCAGTGCTTATAAATACTTAAAGGGAGCACGCTAGGTGGATGAGAACGGTCTTTTTTCAGTGGTGCCCAGTGATAGAACAAGAGGTAACAGGCACAAACTTGAACAAAGGAAGTTCCGTCTAAACATGAGGAGGGACTTCTTTCCTTTGAGGGTGACAGCACACTGGAACAGGCTGCCCAGAGAGGTTGTGGAGTCTCCGACTCTGGGGATATTCAAAACCCACCTGGATGCTGTCCTGTGCAACCTGCTGTAGGTGAACCTGCTTTGGCAGGGGGATTGGACTAGATGATCTCCAGAGGTACTTTCCAACGCCTACCATTCTGTGATTCTGTGTTATAGGACAAATTCTGTGAAGGAAAATGTTAGTACAATTGGAAGAAATATGCATGGAACTTAGGCTGTACAAAAAAGACAGTTGTTTGTTAGCACATTGTTAAGTTACCCATAGGACGAAGCCTGTAAAGTTCTCAAGGAAAAAAATGAATCCTTTAAGCCTTTTCTGAGTTGTGTGTAGTAGGTGTTTATATTTCTGTTCTATGAAATACAGGACTTTTTTTTTTATTGATTATGGTTAACATATATTAAGTCACTAGTAGCATGTGTTTTCTTTTCACATTCATTGAATTTTAAGAATTTTACTAAGAATTACTAGTGTTTCTTTAAATAAAAATCAGTATCCTATTATCATGTGCTTGATTTGGAAGATTGCCAACTCATCTATGCGTTCATCCTTCTTTGTGTTGAAAATCTAGTAATTGCATGTTCAGGCCCTTTTTCTATGAGTGGTGTGAATAGGAGATTAAAATGCATTCAACTAATTATAAAACCCCAACCCTCTCTATATAATATTACATGAGACACAAGTCACGCAGCCTTCCTATTTAATGAAGTACTCTTGAGGTCTGTCAAAAAATTGAAAATTTCTTTTACTTTTCCTCCTTAAATAAATTAATGAAATTTCTAGAACAGTACTCATAAATCAACGCGTAAAATCTGCAAAGCTTTTGTCCTTTCTAGTAGTTAGGAATAGATAATTTATTTTGCACACTGACGACAAAGTACCGCCTGATTTTTGAGACAGATCTTGAAATGATGTTTCTTCTTACTTTTTGTCTCTTTTCTACTTAGGTGTATGACAGGGTTGCAGACGAAACGGTTTTACCAATGGATGAGCGACTTGACAGACTAATGTCTCACTGTGGCCCAGTGACTGGGTGTATTTTTTCTATTTTTGCTGTTCTGAACTTCCTTTTCTTGGTGTTTCTGAGGTGGATGACTCCAGATTCCATTATTGATGTTGCAATAGATGCCACAGGACCTAAAGGTGCATGGACTAAACAGTATTTTTTGGGGAAAAAAGGAAGAGTTAAAGAAGACCTTTCAAGCTCCTAAAATGTTCAAATGGAGAGGAAGGAATGCATCAGTCACTAAAGGTTTTAATGCTTGCTGACAGAGACATTACTCTTAAAATTCTTCAGTTTTTTTCTGAAGTTCTCAGAAAGCAACTTGGTTAAATGTGCTACCTCAATTTAGGGTAATGTTTTAATTTAGTTTTGGATTCATGCAAATTTATGGGCATCTCTTTTGCACTTAAAGCTGGGAGGAGGACATGGGGTTTTATATGTGTCAAGAGCCTTTGAGACAAAAATCCAACTTTTTCTCAATAACCTGAATATTACAGAAAGTGACTGTAAACTTTAGTGGTATTTGGGAAAGCAAAACACAGAATTTATTAGCTTACAGTGGTCCCTGCTAATTCCTGACATTTACTGTGATTTTTATTTTGAGACCTATTTAAAAATATTTAATTAAAAACCCAACAAAACACACCTTTGCTCTCCTAAGATGAAAATGGCACTTGAATTTAGTCATGAAGTCCATTTCCATGGAAATTTCAGACTTAGTTCTAGCAGTTGTCTCCCAGTGGCAGTGTTTTCCCTGCATAGTGTTATTATTTTGAAGTTCTTCCCTAGTCAAAATCGGATCATCTTGTTGCTAAATCAAAACTTCATAATGAATTTCTGATATTTTCCAAGGTGCTAAATTTGTCCCGTTCACTTACGTGTGTGAAAGTGATGTAAAGCTTATGGTGTTTTCTTTAAGTACATAGGTGAAGATACTCTATTATTTAGAAATAATACAGCCTTCAGAAACAGCTCAGGCCTGAAAACTCCTCCAGCAGACTATGCCAAAGTGTGAAGTAACAAGTGTGTGTACACGTGTGCATGAGAGAGAAATCTGTGAAGCACTTAACAAGCACCATTGTGCTCTCTCTCGCTCTTCCCCCCTCTTTTTCTTTTTTTACATCCCCTTAGTTGTGACCAAAATGGCATTTCTGTCCAACTCTGGGAGGGACAGTGTTTAGTGTGCATCATTTCACCTAGACCACTGTCAGACAGGTTCTGCAAGTGAAATCTTGGGAAAGTAACCTTTAAATGGAAACAACCAATAGGTATGATTTTCATGGAGAGGAAAAAAAAAAAAAAGTGGCTCCTTGCATCTTTAGCAGTCCTAAGTAATCTATACCCGAGACAACAGGCGGCACAACATGCAAATGTGTGAGTGGAGGCATTTTTCTCACTTTTTATTGACCACCTCTAAAAATCCCCCCTGCCTACTGCACTGGGTTAATTTCTTTTTCGAGCATCACTGAAGACTAAAAATCTTATGATGTTATGACTGAGTATTATGTAGTGTTGGACACTGTATTAGTATTAAAACTGTGCAATATGAAAATACTGTTTTCAAACCCTTAAAGGGCAGTATTTAAAAGACAGTTTCTGTCAATATCATCTTGTTTGTGTAGAGTTGTAGTTACCCTAACAATGACATTTTATAATTTCATTGAACATATTTCCATGAAACACAGAAAGGCAATGTGAAATAAACACCATACACAAAGTCTTTTTTCTTTTGCTAGCATTTTTGGCATTTGATATGTAACATACAATATGCATTGTATTGTAATTTGAATTTTTCAAACTCTACATTAAAAGTGGAGGTCAGCTAAAATGGTGCCACACAGATTATGGACAAATGGGTGGAATTATGGTAATATTTTACTTTTCAAAGTTACTTTTTTTAAATAACATTCCAGTTTATAACAGCTTTTTAAAAATACTGATTATCATTCCAGGGAAATGTTATATATCTATTTTTAATAATATTTTGTTGATTTGGGGTTTGGTTTTTTTTGGTTTCTTGCCATGTCTAGAAACACACATTTTCAACAGGATTGTGAGAATCCATTCAAAATACTTTTCTTATTTTATTGAACATTGTGTACTGATAACATAATAAACCCTTGTTATAATCTTGTTTACAAGACAAATTTACAGTTTATCTAAAATTTTATTTACCTTTCCATAAAGAATGGATGTTTTTCATTAATATGTGGGAACATGCAATTAGAAAGTACAGAAATACGCTCCATACTGCTGCTTCCTATCACTGGTGGTTGGGCTTCTTATGAGAAAGGTGATGATTAAAAAATGTTCTGCACAAGCTGCCACAAAAATTTAATCTGTAACTGGTTTAACTAGAAATATGCTATTTCTCAAGTAATACAACTTGTATTGCGCATAACTCTTTGCGGGACTGATTCACTTACCTGCCTTTGGAGTAAGGGATGATGTCACCGAATCATTCACCATTTTAAAAAGCATCAGCAGGTGAAATGGAAAAGTTTAAATAAAATAATCACAGTAATTAAAAAAATTAGCAGAGATAATGAGTGTATTTTAGGAATATGTATTTAGAAATGAATAAAATAATGATATAAAAAATCTAAAATGTTTCAACTGTGCTTGTAGGTAACATTTGATTATTGTGAAATACTAAGGAAATGTTACCAAATAGAGAGTGATACTGAGTAATGCATAGAGCAGAGCCTCCTGTGTGGAGGAGGAGGGAACACCCAAAAACCTTCTAAATAGAAGGTCATCCCCTTTCACAGAAGGGGCCATTGATCTGCAATAAAATTCCATCCCACAGACACAAGGAAAAAATGTGTTTCCAATACATTATATGCAGACACTGTGAATTAAGATACAGACAGCGTGCTGATAATTGAAAATTGTGTGTTAAACCAGAACAAGTATCAAGTAAAGTATGAATGTAAGATTTGTCTTTCACGTTGTGTTTTAGGGCATGTGGATATATCTGGAAGAAAGTAAATACACTGTAATGTATTTATTTTTGTGGTCAAGTTTTTCTGCGGCTTTTTAAAATAAACTTATTTTTTCCCCTTTTGATACTTGCTAGTCCTTTTTTTCCCACATATGCTTAGGCTTATAAACAAATAATTGTAAAATTGCATCTTTGTGGTACTCCAGTAAAATACAGACTTTATATAAATAATAGATACAGGAACAATCAATCTCAAAAGAAAATGATTTTACAACCTTTTTCTAAATTAAAAAATATTTAAATATTGTTAATGTTTGATTTGCTATCATTAAACTACTTGTTATATTTGCTGTACATCTTTTATGATGCTCAGTAGTATGTTGACTTCCACAGTTTTTCCTAATGATTGTAGCATTGACATAGTCTGATAAAAGGTGGATTTTTTTTTTTGTTAAGGGAAGAAAACTAAAGGCAAGATGCGGTTATACTTACGAATTTACCATTGTACTGAAATTAGGCATTGTTCTTGTAAACTTAACAGGTAGATTGGATTGGTTTGGGATTCTGACTTGCTTCAACACTGGCCTAACTTCTGGAGATGATATTTGTGTGGGATTCACTGAACTTTAACCATACATAAGCGGGTTGTCTGGTACATGCCAGTTCTTTAAACTGGTTGTTTAATCGGGAGTGAGTGATGGCGCGCACCTAGAGAAGGAGCCATGCCCTGCAAGCACGGGCAGACAGGGGGAAATTAATTGCCTGCTAGAATTTGCCGTCTTCCTGCCCAGGCAGCAGCAGGAGTTTAGGTAACCAGACCTTAGGTGGTGTGATGGGTGACAGATAGGTGAGCGGAATCCCACATCTGCTTGTGTGAGAGCCAGCAGTGAGTCACTACGCCCATCCCTCTTTAAAAGCAGGAGCATTGTAGGTGTGCTGACCTAAGGATGCAAATGAGGCAAGGCTTGTATGGGAAGTAGTGTCATTTATTAGATCAAACTGATAAAAAAGAAGTAGCTAGGCAATCCATATGTCTTTGTTCTGATCTCTTGCCTTCGAGACAGAAGGTTTCTGTCTTTTTTTCCCCAGTTGTCTTACTTTGATTGGATATATTTGATATTCAGACTTTCAACTATACACATTAGAAATACACTGCTGAAATTCAGAGTGCCTTGCAGAAGAACAGACTGATACCTCTTCTAATTTCTTGGAGAAGAGGATCCCTCTAATCTTTATTTCCTTGCCAAATTCTTCGGGTCGTATCTGACATTTCTCACTGTTGGTTAAAGTTAAGGTGAACCATAGTGACAATGAGTTGTTTTCTAAGCTGGACTGCCTTTTCTTTTGTGCTTATTCCTTGCATGTTTGTAAACTACAAGTGTATAAACAGTAGCTTTCCATTTTTTTGGAGGATCTAGCTAAACTACTTCTATTCATTTACCATCTCATGACAATTTTATTGAAGGATTAATATATTTTGTGGATATTCTGCTTTGAAAATTTAGTAATTACTCTAGCCGAAAGCTGGAGTGATTCACGGTGTGGGCATCCTGCAGAAGTTCTCAATAAGGCATGTTTTTCTGTGGAGGACTGACTTGTTCACTCCAGTCTGGAGTGATGGAGTTGCATAATCCATCTCATTCAACTCTCAACGATGCTGCCCAAAACAGCGAGGGAGGAAAGATGAGATTCCTGTTTCTGCATTGTCGTTGCTGTTCCATTGTGTTATATCTGTTCTCATGCCTGTGTAATGTTGTTCACCTTTCTTTAGTTTCAGAAATACCGTACGTTTCCGAGGCATCACCCCAGATCTTGCTACAGTTTACCTGACTACCACCTTTACCAGTTCTAATACTTCCCACCACACTGTTCAGCCGTCTTCCCACTGTTGTTTTTTTTTTTAATCCACCGCAATCGTTTTCCTTGTGTTCTTGTACATTAAAAGCAGATTAAGAGTTTACATGAGCTTTTCTTAAGTGACTCCATCATTTAACTAAAAATCTTTAGTTGTCTTATTCTGAAGCCAGGAAGGTGCTTTTGCTACTACACAAAGGGAGCTTGTCCTTCTGGAAGAGTCGTGTTCCTGTGACTGCTTCCAAGTTGTCAAACTTCCTCATGGCATTTTAGACTACCCGGAAAGCTTTTCATTATTAGTAGAGTTTCACCCGTGATTAGGGATAAGAGAATTTCAGTGGAAATCATCTGATCTCCAGGTTATTGTATTCTTGTGAGGGTTGCGGACTTGTCCAGTTCTACCTACTGTCTGGCAGACTGACTGTGAAAGATCAATGGATCACCTTTGCAAGCAAAAGTCTGTTTGTGTGTCTGAAAAGGTGCTGTTCCTTCTTCCTTACGTCCTACTGAGCGCCAGTTTTGTGGATCCTCCATGAGAAAGATTTATCCATCACTTAGGCTGACTTTTTCTTCGTAATGATCTTAATTTTTTTTTCTGTTTGTTCTCTTTCTCTACATCCTATATTCTGTTCTTTACACCTTTTGCTTTCCCCGTGGCTTCAGGATTAGTGTTTTCACTATCTCAAATTTTCCGGGGCTAACTGATCATCCCTTTTTTGGTCCACCTTTGTTTGCTAATTTCTCCTTTTTGTTTCCCAGTTGAACAAACCTAACTGTTTTTCTCAAATTCTTTAGCTGAACTTCTTTTGCCATATAATCCATGTCTTCAGGTGTCTTGTCCTGTGGCAAACAGTATTCAAGAGACTAAAACTAGGCAGTTTTGCTCTTTTCGATTCATAGGTGTTACAGTTTCTACAGGTATATTATATTACTGTGGAAGGAAAGGTATACATATGTAAGGTGTTAAGTTATTGGTAAAAATGTAATATCTTGGTTTAATTCAGAGTTTTAGAAGAAATGGTTCCCTTGAAAAATGAAAAAATAGCTTGGGGTGTTTTTTTCAGTCTGTCTAGGGTCTACAGTTTCAGTCTGTCCGCACAAATTTTATATAGCATTCTAGGGCACCTGGGAGGGCAGAGTGCTTAAGCTGGCAACGTACTAAGCCAGCTGCATTGCTACAAAACAAAACAAATTGCATCTAAAATGTCCAGGGAAATAATTTGCTGTAAAATTTTCTTCTGCATATCCACCATCTCCTTGGTATCTCCAGGAAAGGGGAGTCATCCTGCTCTTTCCCTTGACAGGTGTATAAATTGAAGGGTAAGAGAACCTGGGCAAGGAGAGTATTCAAAGAAAGAAATATATCTCCCTCATGCTATGCCCATAGGAAAATAGGAATCAAGAAAAGTTTAAATGAAAAGGAAATGGGGTATTCTACATAGATTCAAAAAAAATACTCTCCTCTCTATGGAAGCCATATGCCTTCAGAAAGAAAAAAAGGCAGTTAAAGAAAGGGTGCATCTTCCTTAATTTCAAATCTTACACCTTCGAATCAATGATGGATAATGCAAAAATATTTCCATTCTTTCAAAACAGTAAGATGTTGTTCACAGGGGATATTAATGGACGCCATTTTTATCGCTGAGTGACTGAAAATACCAGTATGTTATCATGTGTTTCTGACTACACACTTCCAATATATTTTTTCCCCTCCTAGAATAACTTTGACTTCTTAGCCCTGGCTTTGAAAATATGTGGTTTTATTTCAGATTCTTTCATGATAATGCTTTTTTTTATATGCTTGCATTTGTTCTCTCTCTGAGTACCAGCAAGGCCTGTACTAAGACCCGAAGACAAAAAAGTATCCTTCCTGCAGCATCTCTGAACAATTTCTGCAACTTTACCTGTGCAGCCTTTGTAAATGAAACTGCTACATCAAACAATAAATATAATGTGGATGCATGGGCGTCCAGGTGTATGGAAAGCTTCTGTCTGAAAATTTATTCCAATATCCATATTCACCTGGGTTTGGAAAGGATTTTGTTTGTTTCCTCTATGGCACGGGATGTTCTAACTGTCTTATCCTTGGCATTGTTATTTAGTATCAAATAGCCCATACCAAATAAAACCAGAATGTATTTTTGGTAACTGAGGAACAGCAGGTTCTGGAGGGTTTAAAATAGATGACATATGATACCAAGAATAGCCCGGTGCGACTCCACTGACCTGAGAAACTATTCAAAGAGCAAACCAAAATGGAGGGCAGTTCTATACTCCATGCTTTCACCAACATTTATTTTGCCATTTTTGCTTTGTTTTGCTTCAAGCTTTTAATTAAGATTTCCTTGGCTCTGCTGACCCATTTCTATATTGTTAAAGGCAACAGAAAAGAGGCTGCCAGGATAGCAGAAGAGATCTATGGAATAGTCCCAGGTAAAGTAAAAATATGGACACTCTAACTTTCAAATGTATATTTGCTACATTTTTGTAAATCATTGAGTTGCCACAAAATGAGGAATCTGTTGCTAAATGCGTGGGCGAATGTTTTAACCTGAAGTGCCTTCCATTTCTGGGGTCTTTGCAGTGTCAGTATGTGTTGGCATGATTGAGGTGTGCAAAATATGAGACTCCAGCAATTACCCAGCTAGAATGAGGACAACATTTGCTCCAGGCGCTACAGTAAATAAAAAGATTGTTCTCGGAAGCAAGGCATTCTTTAGCGGGGGTTACAGATGGTTTTACTAAGTAGCTAGCTTTACTGCCAGAGAATATTTAGGGAAAAGTTTTAGCATGTTGGTTTTCTGAAAGGAGATACAAAGAGGATATAACTAATGACCTTATGAATCCAAGCCAAGAATCCCTGTTTTGTTAAATCAGACAATAAAAATGAATACAGGTAAAATTATTCTGAAAAATATATAGCATGGAAATATATTGTATTTAGTAGCTCATTTAGTAGGTTTGGGGTTTTTTTTGAGTTTTTTTCCAAGTGGTTTTACTCCTTCATATCACTGCCATAATAATGAATAGACAGGCATTGGCATGCCTGGTAATTCCACTAATTAAAATGACACAGTATTTTAAATTTACTACTAATGAGAACATATTTTCCGACGAAGATTCATATCAACCTTGTGACATCAGAGATTTTTATGTGACTCATGTGTTGGTCACTTGCTTCATGAGGAATAGTGCCGCCATGAACAGGCACGTGAACGTGAGCAGAACATGGGTGGTGTGGGACGGCCGCCCATGCAGCGTTATTAAGATCTGGCCAAGAGAAATACTGCAGGGAAGCATTTCTTACAAAGCATTTGTATGTCCCTCTCTGGGTTATTAACTTATTTGTTATTCTCCAGAATATAACTCCAACCGTTTATTACTGTCATTTTTTTCCAAGTGGCTTCATGCAATTGTAGTCAGACACGTGGCAAACAGCAGTTTTTCCTTCACGCAGGTTCTTACCGAAGTGCCTTGAAGTTCAGCAGACTACAGCATATTTTTATCTGCAAGTTGCCATTTGCAAAAAGCCATTAAGGATAATCTTTCAAAACACAAGGTCATGTGATGCTATTGCTGGGGCACTATATCGGATTACAGACGGCGCTCTACAGCCTTTTCTCTTTGCAGTGAAGTAGCGCAGCGGCAGCAGCAGCAGGGCTGCTTAATTTATCCATAGAAATTTAAAAAGACACAGTGTTTTCAGCCATGTCACTCACAACTGTGAAGGGAAGATGTGCCCTGTATGGGAACTATATTTGCCACACATTTCAGGGAGGTAGGTTACTGTGGTGAGCATGGAAATACGCAGCAGCGTGTGTTTTCATGGTGAGGCATGTGTGTGCGTACACATGCATGTGACGTGTGCTTGCACATGCTATAGTATATGCATAAGAGGTCGAATAAGGCCCCGTAGCTGTGTTGTCTGAGTTACTTCTGAATCTTCCTGCTGTATAAGGGCCCTGGTTTTCGTCACTTGCAATGTCTTCTAACTTTTGAACTGAGCTTGCATATTTCAGTCACCAGCATGATGAGGGATGTGGGGTTTTTGGATGTTTTCAGGAAAATGTTTCTTGGTCCCTCCTTGGTTACCGTTTTCATCATTTTGGCTCGTACGTCCTACTTGGTCCTTAGAAGCCTGGTCACATATTGTACCGTCTGGTCTTTCCATGCCAGCTTTTTGCCCTAGGAACCCAGGAACAGCTCCTTAAATAAATGGAAAAAAAAGTAATAACTATAGTTAAAACCGTAACCCCATGAGCTGAAGTGCATCTTGGTTCTCCAGTAACAAAAGGAGACTCCCTTAGCCAAGACTGAAACCTCTGCCACGTCCTTGGGCTGAAGTCCCCAGGGATGTGTCTGTGCCTCTCATTGATTTCTCTCTGCCTCGGGTAATACCTGAAACGGAGATAAATCACCCTTTCCATTCTCTCTGGTGTGCAGCATAGCTGAAAAAATTAAACAGGACAAGGGTTTCAAATACAGTGCTCATGGGGTTGCTGTACAACAGAGCATGAATGCAAACACTGATATTGCTTCTGTCCTGTGGCACTGTAAATGCAGCTGGTCTTTGGAGAAATACTTACCGCACACGGTGTTGCTGTATGGTTATAAATTTTAATATAGGACAAGTAAATTTGCTCTCCACTTGAGTTGCAGGGATTTAACCTGGGCTGACAGACTATGCTTGTAGCTAGTAGCTCAGCTAAGGAATTTCTTTTCTTGGGACATGAATAGATTAAGCTAAGAAAAAGGACAAGCTAACATACATGGAGGAGTCTGAACAGTTCAACAACTCAAAATGATTAAGGAAGAAAAGTAAAGCCTCAGGCAGAATTTATTTTCCCATGTCTTTTCTGAAACCTTCCAGTGAGGAGGAGGATGAAACCTGTTACGTGGTAGTCTGAGCTGGAGGATATTATTTATGAAATTGTCAGTTCAGGAAATAAAACTGCCAGGAATATGCCAGAATTCAGTTGATGGACAAGTCATCCCCGTGTCTCCCTGCTATGAGTCTGTTAACGAAGTGCAAGCGAATCTGGAATACAATTTTTGACAAAGCTCCTCAGGGCAGAGGGTGATACAGTTTTGAACAGGAGAACTGCAGGGCTCTGAAGTCCCTGGCTCTGAAATCCCAGCAGCGCTAAACTCATGGTCTTTGCTGAAGTGTGGTTTTAGCTGTTTTTAAAAGTTCTGCCAAGAAGCTTTTGTTTAGGTCCCTTAGCGAGCGGCCGGTTTTCTCAGGAGTGCTGAGCGCTCAGCTGCTCTGTTGAAATCAATTTATCAAACAGTTTCACTGCTGACCTCGCATTGATTTCAGTCCTGATCTGCATTTACACGCTGCTGTTTTTTTCCACGTCCTCCCAGGATCTGCTTTTGTTGCCTACCTGAATTAACTGTTACGCATTTGCTGTTCCAGGCAGCTGGGCAGACCGATCCCCTCTTCATGACGCTGCCTTCCAAGGACGCCTCCTGTCTTTGAAAACCTTGATTGCCCAGGTAAAAGCCCACAGGTAAAGAAAAGGTTGGGAAGCAGCGTAGCTTCTGTTGAATCGCATCTGTGAGTAGGTGAGCTGGTAACAGACACCAGCAGGCCGTAAGAAATACAGTTGTATGAATAATATCTCTGTGTGCACGCCTTTGGGCTTCTATTAGTTTGCTTAGTTAGGATGCTGGGGAGAAGCCCAGGACAAAGACTGCTACAGCTTGTAGCTTGCTGTATGATAAACAATGATCCTTGGGCTCTTCCTCAATGATAAATGACACAAACTGGTCTTGAAAATAGGGACACTATATCTATATCTCAGCTATTAAAAAAAAATATGGTTGAAAGCTGTAGAAGTACATCTTGCTTTATAAAACAGCAAGCATGGTCTTCCTAAAGAGAGCGCGGTCAGCCTGAAACCCTCTGCTCCAAATGAAACCAAGAGTTCAGAGAGGAGAACGAGACGAGGAAAGAATACACTAGAAAGGACAAGAAGCTGGATATGCAAGTGAGCAGCTGCAAAGGGACAGGTTGTGGTTCTTCATGCTTTGCCAACCATCTTACTTACCACCTTTGCTTAAACTCATGTGGCATGAATGAGCAACTGCCTCCCAACACCCCCCAGTCAAGACAACTGCAGGGAAATTAATGCCCTGAGCGTAAGCTCTGTGACTTCGCCATCAGACTGTTTATATGCAAGGTAAATATTTTATACCAGGGAGCCCACAGCTCAAATGGACAACGTCCTGAAGGAGCGAAGCTGCCAGTGTAAAAGCCTCCATTCCAGACATCTGTCGAGGCATGGTGGCAGCTAAAAGAGGTTGCTGTTTACAGCCAGTTTGCCTCCTCTCATTTCCTGAGCCCTTTTTCCTTCTCCTGCTGTTATCAAATGATCTTATGGAAAAGGAAGTGATGGAGGTTAGAGATAATAAGGAAGAGGGCTCATTCATTCAGGGCTTTGCTGGTTTTCTGACCCTCTCTATCTCCGTTTATGCTGACCTTACACCATCTTATTAGTGAGGGGCACCCAGTGTTGTGGTTATACACTAGATGCCCCAGTTGTACATTCGTCGTAGTTATACACTGGAGAAGCACCCAGTCTTGTGATTATACATCATTTAATTAACCCACCCTTTCTCCTTCTCCCGAAGACGTTTAATCTTGGGAGTGAAGGATGAGGGTCCTTGCTAATGAAAACAGATCAAGTCAACAATGTCTGTAGAGAGCGAATTGGAGCTGATTCACCACCACTTGATAAATGTAGGGACGAAGCTGTTAATGGAGCAGCATAATCTTTGCTCATTGCTTCTAATATACTTAAACTAGTGGCCTAAAATTAAATATGGAGCTATACTTCAGAGTGCAAGTGGGACACTCAGAAGTCGCTGCCGCAGGACCATAGCTTTCAAGAAAGCCAGTGAGGCTTCTTCTCCCCGGAAGATGCCCGGACATAAGGGGACGATGGAGTGCTGGAGTTTTAGAAGAGCTCAGGAACTCACCGATGCATGCTCCAGTACCGAAAGAAGAGTTTGATTTCTCAGATACAATGGGAAGAGTTTATAACCATCTGAAAACAAGGTTTAACATGAGCAGTGTTTGCCAGAAAGCTATAGTAAGATCTATAACTTAATCTCCATTTCACAATGGAAGGGCTAGCTGGTTTGCCCAAGACTTCAATACTTATTCTTTCATTTGCAATGACTGAACTTCATTTTTTAAATATATATATCTGAATGACGATTGAGAATAGCTCTCTTCTTCTCAGGACTATTTAGAAGACATTCATCTTGAATGAATATGCTGATCATTAAGTATGAAACATCTATACAATTAGAAAATGGAATATTCTCAGCATTTTTTCCAGTTTTTATCTATTCCCCTGGCACTGATGTATGGGAAATTTTTAGTGGCAGCTTTTATATTAATAATGCTTTCTCGTAAGTGAAAAAAAAAATGTTTTTCTATCACAGAATTTCTGTCTTACAGTGGTTGCTTTTAACGCTTATTGCACAGGGACTGGTGGCTTTCACAGTGTCACATTGCTCGCAGCTGCTTCTGCCCATGGCATTTGCTACTGCCTACCAAAAAGTGCAATGCTGCCATCTTGTGAGCTGCCGAGTTTATAGCACGTCAGGTGGGGACCAGCTGCCTTTCAAAATACAACGCATCAAGCAGAAAATGGAGCCGCTTCCAGGCCTGTTCTCACACGTGGTTGTGAAATACTACTTATGAGGAGATTTAGCTGCATTCTGGAGAAAACACGTATGAAAATTGCTTTCCCCTTTGTGAATATGTTGGTTTCTGTTTGCACGGGAATAGATGTAAGAACTGTAATTTAGAGATATACCTGTAATGAGGCATTTGTAAATCATAATACTTTCTTCCAGTGTAAAACATTTCCTGGGTGGTCAAATAAGAGGAACAGATTCATGGATGGGATTTTTCTCATCTATTTTAGGGGTCTACCAGGTATGTAGACCTCTGAGTGAAACACACCGGGCGCCCCATATACTCAGTGGAAGTATTTTAGGACACAATTCATCTAACGTACTAGAAACAGCTTCTTTAGCATGGGATGAATTGTATCCGGAAGCTGCCTGCTTCTTTCCCACTGAAGGAGCCGAGGGCTCCAGCCCAGCTGCTGATACCTGTGCCAGAGACATCCCCGTTCAGAGAGGTGAATCCCACCAGCTGTAACTCCGGGTGCTGGACTTAATAGGGAAGTTAACATCACCCTAACAAGTTAAAGGAAAGCGACGTCTTTCCTGCAATTGACCATGCATTGTAAAGGACTAGAAATACAAGGCATAGCTTGTCCTTGCTTACTCTTTAACCCCATCACCAGCTGCTGTCTCTGGGGATGAGCACTGCAGCACAGAACAGCACTAATCCAACCAATTACCTTCCCTGGACATGCACCCAGGGGTGTGGCTCTCCCCGGCTATGGTCCCACCAGCCCCAGGGGAGCCGTAGGGTTCGGGAAGGGCTTTTCCCTCATGCCCCCCACCCTGCATTGCAGGGTTTCAACGTGAACCTGGTGACGACGGACCGTGTGTCAGCTCTCCACGAGGCCTGCCTGGGCGGCCACGTCGCCTGTGCAAAAGTGCTGCTGGAGAATGGTGCTCAGGTGAGTCCTGGGGACAGCGTTGGGGATGCGGGTGCCTGGAGCGTGGATGGTCCCTGCATCAGTGGGGATGTTGGATGGGTTGCTTGTGCAGCACGACCAGGCTGCGAATGGACAAAGCACCTCGGGCAGAAACAGGGAAAAATAACAAGATGCTTTGTTTCCATGGGTTATGGATTTGCCTTCCCCTGGTGGCTGCTTGGGTTACCCCGTTACTCTGCTTTGTTTTCCCTCTGTATGTGAAACATTGTCACAATAGATGGAAAAGGTATGAGACCTCTGAGTGATGATGCTAGGCGAAAGTAACTTTGAAGAGAAAATGACATCCTTTTTTTCACAGAATCACAGAATTATAGGGGTTGGAAGGGACCTTCAGAGATCATCTAGTCTAACCCCCCTGACAAAGCAGGTTCACCTAGAACAGGTTGCACAGGAACACATCCCGGCAGGATTTGAATTTCTCCAGAGAAGGAGACTCCACAGCCTCTCTGGACAGCCTGTTCCAGTGCGCTGTCACCCTCAAAGTAAAGAAGTTCCTCCTCAAGTTGAGATGGAATTTCCTGTGTTCCAGTTTGTGCCCGTTGCCCCTTGTCCTGTCTCTGGGCATCACTGAAAAGAGTCTGGCCCCATCCTCTTGACAGCCGCCCTTTAGATATTTACAAGCATTGATGAGATCCCTTCTCGGTCTTCTCTTCTCCAGGCTAAACAGACCCAGGTGTCTCAGTCTTTCCTCGCAAGAGAGGTGCTTCAGTCCCTTGATCAACTTTGTAGCCCGCTGCTGGACTCTCTCCAGTAGTTCCTTGTCTTTCTTGAACTGGGGATCCCAGAACTGGACACACTACTCCAGATGCAGCCCCACCAAGGCAGGATAACCTCCCTCAACCTGCTGGCCACACTCTTTTTAATGCACCCCAGGAGACCATTGGCATTCTTGGCTACAAGGGCATATTGCTGGCTCGTGGTCAACTTGTCCACCAGGACTCCCAGGTCCCTCTCTGCAGAGGTGCTTTCCAGCAGGTCAGCCCCTAACCTGTATCAGTGTATGGGGTTATTCCTCCCCAGATGCAGTACCTACACTTGCCCTTGTTCAATTTTATTAGATTCCTCTCTGCCCAACTCTCCAGCCTGTCCAGGTCTCACTGTATGGTGGCTCAGCCTTCTGGTGCGTCAACCACTCCTCCCAGTTTTGTATCGTCAGTAAACTTGCTGAGGGTACACTCTGTCGCCTCATCCAGGTCGTTGATGAATATGTTGAACAAGACTGGACTCAGTACTGACCCCTGGGGAACACCACTAGTTACAGGCCTCCAACTAGACTGTGCCGCTGATCACAGCCCTCTGAGCTCTGCCATTCAACCAGTTCTCAATCCACCTCACTGTCCATTCATCTAACCCACATTTCCTAAGCTTACCTGCGAGGATGTTATGGGAGACTGTGTCCAAAGCCTTGCTGAGATTGAGGTAGACAACGTCCACTGCTCTCCCCTCATCTACCCAGCCAGTCATGCCATTGTAGAAGGCTATCAGAGAGCTTGCCCCCATAATGATCACGGGGATTGCCTCCAGTTTTCTGTGGGATGGTTTGGGACTCTCATGTAGGTAAAAATACATGTGCTTGAAACAATGGAACATTTTATCTGCTAATAAAATAACGTTTCCCTCAGTTGGACCTAAGGTAGAATACATGTTAAAAATGGAGATACAGGAATGGATGAAATATATAAGAAAATATTTATTTCAGCTGGGTTTTCCAGTAAAATTTATATGGCAAGAAACTGAGCAATACTAAAACAGGCAATCAAGCTATCCTCTGCAAAAGAAAATATATTTGTTAGCTTCCTAAACTGTATGAGAAATTTCAGTCCCTTAGAAACATGAAAGGAAAACTCCTTTCCTCTCAGTTTTACTTGATTTTGTTATATTAATGGCATTGCCTTTTTATAACTCAGAGAATTATCTCTGAACTACCTGTTGCTTTCCTAAGAAATCAGCCTATTCCTGGTATAATACATAACTCTGATGTTTTTTGGTTTTTGCTTTTCCCCTGCTCTCTGCTCATAAATAAAGTCAACAGGCTGTTGTCTAACTTCTGTGAGAAAATGTGCCATTCTGCTGCTCTCCTTTATTGCTGTGCTCTTCTTTATTTCCTTTTTTTACCAAACCATTGTCTTACCATTCTTTCCTCTTTTACCAGTTAAGCCAATGCCTGGTGGAGAGGGAAAACAAAGAATTAATTTTTCTTCTTCACTTATCGCCTTGCTTACCCTTGGTTATCATCTTGCCTGAATCACTGGACCTGTTGTGAAATGATGCTGACAGATCCCCAGTGCCTCCAGCAGTTCCAGCCACATCTGCCCGATGAGACTGGGTGGAGGCGGGGGTCAGTGCTGGGCTGCAGGGCTGCAGCATGTAATCTGTCTGAAATACAGATACCCCCAGAGCATCGCTATTTATTTCCTTTTGCTGTTTTAGAAGCTGTGCAGGATGAGGGATAGTTTAGCCCGGCAATCAGCGGGAGGGGAGGCAGACTGAGGAAGAGGCTGGGATCTGTAGCGACGATGCTGTTGAAATGGAGTCTTAGTTGGAGCCTTGCAATTTCAGGAAGAGCAAGATGCATTTTGGACTCAGATATCTGAGCAGACAGATGTTCCCCATGCTGTGGTACCTGGTATGTCCCCATACCATGCTGGCTTGCCCACATTCTGGCTCTGTCATTATTTTCCAGCCAGGTCTGTTCCCCTCACTGGTTTTCCATGAAGGTGAGCAAGCAGAAGAGGCACCAAGGAGCAGGGGCTTCCTCCTCCAGTGTACCTGCCTAATCTGCAAGCATAGCTTCACATGGAGGAGCATGGTCTCGCACTGACTGATGCACATTTGGAGCCTGCTGAAGACTGCTGGGAAAAAAACACTGGAAAGGGCAAGGACTGACTTGTAATTGTGGGAAAGGCACCTTGTGAGAAAAGGAGTTAAATCATACAGCATCGTAAACAAGTCAAATCATAGAATCATAGAATGGTTAGAGTTGGAAGGGACCTTAAAGACCATCTAGTTCCAAACCCCCTGCCAGGGGCAGGGACACTAGACCAGGTTGCTGAAAGCCCCATCCAGTGTGGCCTGGAACACTGAACAAGGACACATGATATCTAGGAAGATATCAACTGCAGACGTTCTGCTGCTGAATTACCCAGAATAAATCAATAGGTTCTTAAGCATCACTGCCTTTCTCCACTTCAAAGACAAAATATCTTGCTAGTTACATTGTGTGAGCTAGGGTATTTCTACCCTCGTGCTCCGACCCCTTTGTGATGCAGCTCCTGTGCTTGCACTGGTAGCAAAGTCTTCCAACTTCCCTGGTGGCCCAGGACTTCTCCGGCCCTTCCTCTCCTGTCTCTTTCCTCTTCTCCCTGATTTGGAGACTGCAGAAATTGCCACATGCTTGCATAAGCCATTGCTCTTCTCCAGTGTGCCGCAGAATTAAGGACATGGAGATTTGCTGCATAAATTGCCAGTGAGTGCTTGCTATGTAGTAAAATGTAGCAGCTATGGCTCTGTGTGCAACACAGCCAGGGACTGTGCTGTCCCAGTGGAGAACGACGGACGGTGGTTCTTGCCAGGGCTTTATATTGGAGGTGGAGGAAGGAAATTCTTTCTCTCTTACATACACACATGCATACGAACACAAACTCTTTCAAGCTCCTTTTCTGTTTGGGATTAAGACTATGTTTCTGTGAAAATTGCTTTTGCTGGAAATGTGGTTTCAGGTGAAAGTATTAACCATGAAGTAAATGTTTTCATTTTAAAAGCAAAGCCATTTTCATCTGACCGTATTCTGGCTTTGGGATGGTGCAAACTAGACAGTCATGAAGATACTCAAGTTCTCTACATAACAAAAAAAATAAAATCTGCATTTTCAGAGCCACTCTAGGAGGAGCGTTCATAGCAGGCAGTGTCACTGCCTTATGGCACTATCTATCTGGGAAAGAGGGCAGACCTCAAAGGAGAATGTTATATATGTTGTGCCACAACTTATAACTCCGAAAGTTGTTAACAAAATTGATTCTGAAATTAAGCAAGAGAAGCGTCCTTTGCTGGTGCATTTCTGGTGTGCACATGAGACGCTGCCAGGGCGTTCCTCTTAAGTCTGATTATCCTGAGCGTGTCTTGCTGTTCCAGGTCAACGCAGTCACTGTCGATGGGATCACTCCTCTGTTCAACGCCTGCTGCAGTGGCAGCGTGGCCTGTGTCAACATGCTGCTTGAATTCGGAGCCAAGCCACAGCTCAGGAACCACCTTGCTTCTCCCATTCATGAAGCGGTCAAGAGAGGTAACATTCAGGCTGTGAGTGAAGCTAACAGTAACTAAGGAACACATCTTCTATAGATGTTAAAATATTTTTCATACCAAAACTTGTCCATACTGGTACAGATGAATAGGCTTGGCTTATTCCGAGCTCTTGTGCTTCTTTGGTTGTACCTGGGTGTATTTTGCTCTGCAGCACTGCAGTGACGCGTCTTCTTCTCTCCACAGGTCACAGGGAGTGCATGGAGATCCTTCTGGCCCATGAGGTTGACATTGACCAAGAAGACCTGCAGCACGGGACCCTGCTCTACGTGGCTTGCACGTACCAGAGGACAGACTGTGTCAAGAAACTTTTGGAGCTCGGTACACCTGTAAAAGGGGCTGGGGAAGAGCTGTGGTTGCGTAAGCCAGTGCTGCTGGTCTCTCTGGGCTGTCTCTCCACTGCAAATATCATGGCTTATTTCCACAAGAGGTGTTTGGGCAGCCTGAGTCTGTGAGACTTGTTTGAGGCTATTAAAAATTTCACCTGCATTCATGAAGAATTTGTGATTTCCTCAGTAAAAAAAAGCCCCAATGACAGAGACCACCCTAAGACTGTCTGAATGTGAAAATAAAATACTTTTAGTTTTCTAGAATGCTGACAGGAAGCACAGACAATTCTGACTAATGTTGGTGACCAAAATCAACCCTTGATTATGATAAACTGCCATGCTAAGCGTTACCTTCACCTACTCCTCAGTGGATGATGAAGACAGCAGTAAAGCTGCTTGAAAGAATAATCACTGCAGGTCCAGGCACAGCCTATGAGCTAGCATAAATTTTTGCTGTCACTGTGTATTAGCGGACTTACACTTGCTCAAAGTGTGGCCCTGCTGTGCCTGGCAAGCCCAGGGCAAGCATTTCACTTGCTGTGCTCCTGGAGCTATTACAATGAGAAACCTGAAGATTTTTTTTTACCCCCGGTAATTGAATTAACCTAATCTATGTTAGATTTTATGTTATTAGCAAATTTACGGAGCGTGTGGTAGGCTTTGAACATCTATTGTGTTCAAGGTCAAGCTGCTCAGTTCTGCCCATCGCAGGCAGGGTTTGGTGGCTCAGAGGGTGTTTACACAGCAGGTATTTGACCTGCTGAGTTTTGCGCTGCCGCTATTGAGGGAAATGAGGGAGGCCGGCATGCCATCCAGCCCCTTCATTTATTGAGACTACTGGTGGAAACCAGCCTGTGTGATGGGGGTTCAGACAGTTCCTGCTGCCTCCCAGATCTAATCGTGCACTCTTGTTCACTCAAGGAGCCAACGTTAACATGGGGAAGCGATTAGATACCCCCCTCCACGCGGCAGCAAGGAAATCCAGCGTAGAGGTAGTCGTGTTGCTGACAGACTATGGTGCTAACACGAAATGCAGAAATGCTGAACTCAAATGTCCCCTGGATCTTGCCGTACCCAACAGCAAAGTGGAGCAGGCGCTTCTGCTTCGGGAAGGTAATTGTTTCCTTTCTTCTGTTAAGTAGAACAGTATTTAATTGCTTTACCTAAGTCCATTTTCTTAACTGCTTTTGTAAGTAATGCTCTATACAAGTTCTCTTAGCTTCTCTACTGATTTCAAGCCTGCAGCCCATGACACAGAAAAGAGTGAGAGATCTCTGTTTTGTTGCTAGATCTGCCACCAAGTGTTAGGTTTTTATACTTATTTATGTATCAGGACTCCAAGGATTAAAAACTGCCATGGGAGTTTATACATAGACAATAGTCTAGTACCACCATCTTGTCTTCAACGATGGCTCAATGTCCTGCTTCCTGCAGAAGAAGTGACACAAGTGTGTGTGCCCTTGGTCGCTAGGAGAAAGCAGAGCTATTTGCCAGGTGGCTATTCAGCTTCACGGCACGCAGCTCTTCCATGTGGTTCATGGGGCTGCAATCCCAGCACAAAACAGCAGTGCCCTTTGCAGTTTACTTTCAGCCTTCCTACAACTGATTATCTTTCCAGTCTACCGGAAGAAACTTCTGAGCAGAAATTAACCTAGATCCTCGTGTGCCATTTCCGCCTGCACCACATCCAGACAGAACTTGATGTATCCAGCAGCAATATTGCTGAGATACGGACATGCTGAATTAAGCCACCCCCCGCCTCTAACCCCTGTGTTTCCCAGCTCACTGGTACCCTGTTAGTCAGTCTCTGTCCCTCCGGGGCTTTGCTGACACGGAGGGTGAATGGTGCTCCCCCGTGCCGGCAGCCCGCCACCTTCCCAAGCCTGCTCACTCCTTACCAAGCAGCAAAGCACGATGTGCATGGAGAGCCTGCTTCCAGCTGCAAAATAGCTCTTGGGTGGTAAATTAATATTGTCAACGTTGCGCATAGGCTTTGTGCCGGCCCCCTGCACAAAGGTGGGTTTTGTGGAGGAAATGAAACGTTGGCTTAATATCCTTCTGTCCTACTCCCTTTCTCCGTGGCTTTTCATGCAGAGCTTTAATTTGTCATGTCTAAAACCTGCTGGGAGGACTTTTGCTTGAATGCTTCTCACCTCTTGTGACTTCTGTCCCTGTATCTGAGATGTTCAGGGCTCAGCAACAGCAGGCAGTGCTTGCAGTTGTCTTGCTCCAGTTGCCCTGTGTGAATGAGAGGTTGTGTAGATAAAGAAACATACCAATTTAATAATTTTCTCTTCCTGAACTTTCTTTTTAATTTCCACTTTCAACTTGTCACCCTCTCCTCCCTTACAGTCAGAAGGACTATAGGGGCCTTTCAGCTCCTGCTGGCTTTTCATTTTTTAGAAATGAAGTGTCCTCAGTTTTCTCACCATTCCCTTTAGTCCTGCTTTCAGATACTTTGCTGTATCTAACATCTACAACTGTCCTTGTCACCTACTTCTTCTGTGTTTTCTGAGGTCCTTCTGTTTGAAATAAGCACCACAGGGACCTATCCTGACGAGTTTTCTTTATACTGCCTGACTTTTCTGCTGTGGTTACTTAGATGACTCCCTTTAATTGCTTCTTTTCCTAGACCTTAAGTCATGTGAAATATAAAATGTTTCTGTTTTCCAAACTGCTCTGGGAGATGGTAGCTTGTTTCTTCACTTCCATGACAGTAGTACAAGTGCTCTTTTCTATACATCCCATATTTTTCTATTAATTTCTTCTCAGAGGGGGCATTATCAGCCTGTTAAGGCTCCTAAATTTTCCTGTAGAAAAAGCACAGATTGTGAAGCTTACCTGGAAGATATAAGGACACACTTTTAAGCATACATCTCTACCCGTTGCTTGCCAAACACTGCTGTGATCACTACTATTTGGCCAGAAACTGGAGGGGCAGGGCTGAGACAGGGCTCGAAAACAGAACATGTCTGAGCAGGTGTGAAGGTTCAACATGGAGCAGCTCCAGCAAGAGGAAAGAGAAGGGGAGGCAGGGACATGTTCACTAGCAAGTTGCATTTGCACGTGCAAGGATGTGGTTGCAGAAGCAACGGAGCCCCATTTCCAGTGGGTTTGTGCCTGGTGTGCCCCTCACCTGACCCGCGGTGGGGTGGGCTGGGGGGACCTGGCTGGGCACCTCACGGAGAAGCCACTGAGACAGTACTGCTGGGTGCAGTGCCATGCAAGCCACTGCCCAAGCTGGCCTCACTGTTGTCCCAATGATGAGTACTCCCCCAGCTTTCCTACCAGGGGACTCTCCAATGTTTAACAAGAGTTTTTCACATGTGGCAACCTTTCCCCCAAGGCAAGGAAAGAGCAAAAAGACCTCTTATCTTTTTTTTTTTTAATTTATTTTTTTTTAAACTTCTTTTTTTTTGCACAAAACTTTTGGAGACTTTCTATCTTTGAGATGTTTCCCTTTCAGTCAGACTTAATTAAAACTGGATGACGCATTAAGAAATTATTTTGAGGAGCACTGATAGACTGACTGACATATATAAATATTCAGAGACAGCATGGTCGTGTGCAAAGGCTAAGTTGCAGTTACTACTTGTGCAGGTACCTGCTGAGACACCAGTGGTTGGAAGAAGCATGTTCTGTACATATGCAAAGCTGACTGTATTTGCCATATCCACCCAGTTATGACTGGTCTACACTGAGCACCTCTGCAGCTCCCTGTAACCCCTCTTGCCTTTATCCTCACACCACCACTGGAAGTTGTCTTATATCCTGAGCAAGGGCTATGCATCCTGGTGCTCTCTTCCCAGCGCAGGCACCTTTATGGTATTTTAAGTGTATGCTCCAGAAAAGATGCAGAAAAGCCTAGCCGTGCATTCAGAAAAAAGTTTTTAGTGCTATAGTTTTCGAATCGCTGAACCAACTTTGACAACACAAATTAAATATGAACAATAATGTATTTAGCTCTGCCTGACTTCAGCAAGTCATTGTGTAGTGCTTGATCTGATTTGCAAATCTTACTGGTGTTTGTTGCTTTCTGACTTATGCTGGTGGTGGGGTTGGGGGTGCTTGTTCTTGCCTTTTTTTTCCCCAGGTCCTGCCAGCCTTGCCCAGCTGTGCCGGTTGTGCATCAGAAAGCATCTGGGTCGGTCGTGCCTATATGCAGTCCACAAGCTGCACCTGCCTGAGCCACTTGAGAACTTTCTTCTTTATCGATAAGTCTGTGACTATCTTTACACTGGAAAACAAAGAGGAACAAATGGTTTTTTACTCGAAAATTATTACAGCAAAGAAAAAAATCAAAGACATCATTTACTGTCTACTATGGATACCAAACATTAGCTGCTACGTGACAGTGCAAATTGAAAACACCTTTTCATGGACAATGATATTATGGATGCAGTTCCTTCACAATCTATTGCCCAATCCACTTATGCCAGCCTGAGAAGTTGTAGTACATGAACAGCTCACTTGACCTGTGTTTGTAGATGCATGTGCACACATCCACCCACCCACAGACACACAGAGAGGTTTCCCCTGCATTTAGTGTTATATTTATTTGTGTAGTATCTGTGCAGCTTCTTCCTCTTGTCTGTCCAATCTCACTGTTGAAATCAAGATAGTGGCTCTTATTCTTCCACTAGTGTGGGAATGAAAGCAATCAGTGCCCAGTGTTAGCCCTACGTGATACATTGAACAACTTTTGTCAACTTTGGCTTTGCATTGTGCCATCTCTTTCTTATAGTCTAGTAGAGTCACAGAAACTTCCATCAGGCTCTGGCTGTCCAGCCACTGAGTTCTGTTTCCCCCAATGCTAACACACTTTGTCCTCTGAAGTGCAAGTGATGTTACCAAAGCCAGTGCAGGAGTTTGGAGTAAGTCCACAAAAATGTGTGAAAGTCTGAAAAAAACCTTCATGTCTTCTAAAAAAATCCCTCCCAACCTATATCACCTGTGTTCGTTACATGAATAATTTTTCTTAGCTTAATTCCAGGACAGAACTGCAAATGTTTTCATAGGCACAGTAGGTCAGCTTTCAACCCTTTGCAAGGTTCAAAGAAAGGCAAAAGAATGAGCTGCTGCTCTTTTGGGCTTTGCATGCCTTGATGTTTCTCATAATAAGTCCTCATGCTGCAGAGCAGGAGAGAAGCAGGGCCCCTAAGGATGGTCGTGCATCATCCAAGTATTCTCCTTGTTGGATATTTCTCAGCGGGAGAAGTTTGCAGGCTCATCTACTCCCTTGTCCCCTACTCCAGAGGCTTTCATTACCTCCCTGGGAGAAGGGGTTTTTAGAGTGTTATGACTTTGCCCGTTGTGGTACTAGTTTAAATATCATCAGGGTTAGTAACTCGGACACAGAAGAGAGAAAAATGTGCACCTCTTTGAGCTGAGAAATGTGGGATCCAGGGACTGGTGCAATGCCTGTGTGGCTCTGTAAAGGTTTGTTTATTTTTCCTGTGGAGGTTTTTCTGAGGGGATAAATGTTTCTTCAGACTTAAGTTTTAGTAAACTTCTGCCATGAGACAGGCAATGGTGTTTAACTGGTTGTAGTAGATTGGGAAGTAGATTTAAAAGGAGAGTCTCTCTCCACTTAGCTCAACTTCACAGGTCCAAGAGGCTGATGACACATTTTCAGGCTATGAGATGTAGTGGTTTCGTTACAAGCTATGCATGCTGGTACAAATTTTCACTGCCCATACATCTTAAGTCAGGGGAAAGTGGCCTGCTGGAGCCTGAATACGGGACTGGCTTCCAGCAGCCTTTGAGCTCCTGTCCCTGCTCCCGCAGCAGCAGCCTCTCTGGCTCGATGATAATCCCTCAATTTCACCGTGACAGTTGCCCTCTCTGAGACATAGGTCTAACATTTCCCGTACTTTCTTAAGATTAATTCAGCACAAGTAAGATAAATTGTGCTCCCAGCAGTTCATGAGACTGGACCTGCCATGTTACAGCCAAAAAGGAATGTAGTTTTCAGCCTGTGTTTGCACATATTGAACGCTATCTGACGGCAGGAGCTATTACCCATAAAGTCATCAGTGGCACGAATGACCTTGTATAGTACAGTACATCATGAGTCTCAGAGATTTGAACTCCATATTCTCAAGAACCTCTGAAAATCAAATACTATTGTGAAAGAAATGTCTGTTTTAGTCTAATGTCAGCAGATTTCTCTCAGTCTTATCTTTACTGCCTGCTTATCTGCTCTGTTTATAAGGTGGCAGTCAGAATACCATCCGCTATCTAAATAGAGAGACAGAGCCTCGGCTATGGGGGTTGTCAGACTTTCATTGCAATCAAGGAGCTGAAGCAATTTATGGGATCTATTTCAGAATGCGTAATACTGAATAGATTTTCTACTGCGATCGTCAATGAAAGCAGTATTTCACTTGCATAGGATTTTAAATTGAAAAAATTTATCTCCATTAAGGAAATGCAAAGTCTATGCAGCCTCTCAGAAAGGTTTATGTTAAGAAGCAACAGAAGCTGCCCTATATTTATTGCTGATATTAGCTTCCGATCAAAATATCACTTCACCTTTGCTTCCTCCTGGAGACATCATTCTTTCTGAAATTCTGTATATCAGAGAGTCTGTAGGGAACAGAGCCTTAATAAATCAGAAGAGGAGCTCAGAAGTCCTGATGTTAAGAAATTTCATTAGAAACTTTCTTGCTCTTATCTCAAAAGATTAATTTACCCATTTAATTTTCATTGACTATGCTTTGTGTTGTAACAATGCACAGATATATTACTGAGGAAATAGCTGAAGGAGTTATTTCATTTTTTTTGCACATATTCTGTCTCGTGTGAGGGTAAGAAAAGACTGGGACAATTTTCTAGGAGAATACTGAATCTTGTTGGTGATTTTTCATAATGAGTTTGAAAAAAAACTTTTGTGGTTACAGCAGCTTTTCCCCAGGCAGGAGGAGGTCTGACTAAGTTCACAAGGTCTCTTTCGTTCAAATAGGTGGCATCTTCTCTGTCATTCGATGATCGTTGACAGAAATCAGTTATTTGTGTAAAATATGGTTTTCCTGGGAGCAAAAACATTTTTCTGTGCTGCAATGTCCATTGCTATACCACATCTATACGATTTTACTCCCAGCAACTGCCAGTACTACCTGCTTCAGTGAGGAGTGCTGCATGTCTCGACAGGAATAATTACACAACATCCTGGTTATTGGAAAAGTTTTTCTGAACCAAAACCACTTAGTGATTCTGAGTACAGACACTGACTTGCAGCATAAGGTGTGAGCTTGGGCTGTGGATGCTCGCTAGCCATAGAGCCCTTGATCCTGGGTATATTTTGCAGGAGTGGCTTATATAGGTTACTGATGTACAGCATAAAACCAAAAGACTTCCTTTTATCATTCTAAATCTGTTGATTCACTTCTCAGTTTTCTTACCCATCTGTTATGAGAGATCCAGTGTGGATTCAGAAATGCCGGTGATGAGGAGCTCACAGATCTCAGCCTAATCAAATGTTGACTTCAAGCCATCATTCAGTACTCAGCGTGTCTCTATCATTGCTCATGATGTAAAGCAAAACAAAATTAAATGGGCTTTGTGTAAGCCTTGTCTTTATCTCTACTCTAAAATAAGCAGCCTTCATATCCGCATTCTTTTTACCAGTAGATGCATTCCCATGTCTCAAACCATCTTTGCAATTCTTTTTTTTTTTGCCCCCACTGTATCTTTTCTCACACCACTAAGCTCCTGCTTATAGGCATGTCTTTCCTGATCATCTTTCTCCTGGATTCACATATTTCTCCTCTGTCACTAAGAAAATAGCTTTTCCTTTCCTCTTTGAGGAGCCTACCTCTTCAACAGCAGGCATTTTAGCCAAGGTCAGCCTGTCTCCCTGTTGTCTGTGTTATTTCTCTTGCTTACCAGGCTGCTGTGTTGGGGTTCCCCCCTCTGAACCTGCAATTCTCAGCCCTCCCAAGACGCAGGGGAGGGCACTGGTGTTTGGAGAGCTGTCACCCCACAGCACGTGTCCTGCTCACAGGCTTCTCAGTTGGCTGCATCCTTGTGTAGGAGCAGGACTGTACTGGCCACTGTGTTTATGCAGAGCTGGAGCAAGTAATTTTGTCATGCCAGGTGCTGTCTGGGCTATGTCCAGGCACGGCACCTCTACTTGCTGCCTGGCTGGCTGGCTGCACATAATCAATTTTCTCTGTGTCTGATCACAGCAGGAGACATGCTGCTGTTGTTCACAGTTTGCACTAATTTGTAAAGACAGTTGTGATGATGCTTTTCTTGCTCCCCCCTTGTTGCTATCTCAGCAGCCTGGCCCAAAACCTGGCTCCACAGGTTTCCCTGTAGCTTGAGAGTACTTTTTCCTAGAGCCTTATCTGCAAGCAGTCTGGCTAATGGGCCACCTCCTCAGGGCCATACAACAGTGAAAATAAATAGAGCAATACATTTTGAAAAGGTTTAATGAACAATGCTTCCCACCGTAGGCAGGAAAAGAAAAGTTGCATTCTAATTTGGCCCCTGAAAGATCTCTCTTTTGATCTCCTGACCAACCTGTTGGGTTCAAGGTGAACTCTGTCTCCTATGGCGCAACTCTGCTATTGGCATTTAGCAACCCTCCATCCTTTCTAGGACTCAACTTTTCAGAGCAGATGTGGTAGTCCCTGAGTTTCTGTCTGTCCGTCTGAATCTCCCATTCCTTGGTGAGCAAAAGAAATTAAAAGGGGGTGGGGGTGTGGGGGAGTGTAGGAATGCTAAGCTGCTGAAACTTGTGGTCCTACTGAAGGGGCTGAAATTCCCCACACCTGCCGTGAGGTGCTGACATCCCACCTTCCCAGGCAGATGCAGGCTCTGAGGGAGGCTGCCTATCTATCCACCTGTGTGCTCCCTCTTCTTGTGACAGGACATGCTTGTGCCACTTTGGACAGTGGGACGAGTGGTTCATCTCCTCCTGACTCTGTCTTCCCCCAGGGAACTCAGCCTTGGTCAATATCTACCTCATGTCATTTAGACTTTTTCTCACCACCCATGCTAGAAATTAGTGTGGTGCTGCCCCTGCTCAAACCCATGCGAAGGGGGTCAGCATCCACTCCGGGCCACTCTCTGTCCTCCACTTGCTGTCTCCTCTGCAGGGCAGGAGGCTCAAGGGTTGCTTGACACTACTCTGTCCCAAACCTGACCTCTGTCTTCTGCAGCGTAACTCCGTTATTGGCATGTAACAACCCTCTGGTCCTTATTGGGTTGAAAGTGCTGGTGGTGTGTCCCAGCAGGGTGTCAGGGCAAGTCTGGTACTAATGAAAATGAAACACTTTCACTGACTCTTAGTTGAAAAACCTGACTGACCTATATGCTGGGCTTACAGTTCATGATGCCTTTGAGGTTTTTCTTTCAGAAATTAACTTTTTTTCACACACCAATTGCTCCTCACTGTGGTTTTTGTAATGTTCTGTGAGAGATGTATAATATGTTAATGTCAAATACAGGTTATTCTACACAGACCTTCTGTCTAATTTGATTTCTATTTCTTGAAAATTCCTTTGTCCTTAAATTTTATACCATTTGTAGGAAGTCATGATGCTTATTGCAAGCAAACGGAAAACTCCATGAAGTCTGGAATTGAAAAATCTCCAATAAGAGGTATCAGGAATTGTGGATGAAGGCACAATTTGCATATTCTGTTGAGAATAACATCTGGAAGGGTGGAGAGAGAAGAATCAGCAAAGCATGCCATTCTAGCCTTTTGTTTAACAAGTCAGCCAAAGCCACACATTAGTCAGCAAACCTGTGCAACTAATATATATACTTACTACCAATTGATAGTTTCACATGTGCGATTTTTAACTTATTTTTCAGTGAATTAAACTTATATATCCAGAATTTTCATTCAATCAGAACAAAACAATTGTAAATGCCAAAACTCAGCACGTAGACAATATAGAAGCTTTTGTCCTTATGCACCCAGTCTGTGGTATTATCTTTTACAAATTCATGTTACCAGAATCACAAACACTAGCTTGGCTCACTTTCATTCAAGTGCAAAACTGAGGTCTGAGAAATACTATTATGCTCCAGTTATGTAAAAAAATTACATGATTTTGGTATTTATGGTAGCAAGGTATTTAATACTTTTAGCTACAAGGTGTACCAAACACTGTGGTGACTAGGAACAGGGGAAAAAATGAGTCTCCCAAACCAGTCTTTGTGGAGAAGGGGGGGTTTGGGTTTAAACTTGTGTTTACTGAAACAGCATAACGGACTAATATACTGGGCTTTCTGCTTTTGACCTTTCCCTCAGATGTAGAGATTCAGTGGAAAAGATCTGAAGACGGTGAGAGAAGAAATATCCTGCCCTTTAATAGCTTTTCTGGCCTGGAGGCTGAGGCTATTTCATCTAATCTCCACCATAACACAAGCCACAGAACCTCACCCAGTAATTTCGCTAACCAAGACCGTGCTTTGGGCTGCAGTGTCTTTTACAAAATGTGGAGGTCGAGCAGGCTCCCCTGCCCAGCTGGCCTCTCCGGGAGCCACTCTGCCATTGTTTCAGCCCCAGCCCTGGGGAGGTGGTGGGATGAGGGTGGTCTTCTCCTTTGCATATATCTGTTCTTGCTCAGAGCCATGAGCTGCTGCCACTGCCACTGCCAGCAAGATGGTGAGCTGTGCCGCAGGGTGGTGCCTGGCCAAAGCCTGCTGAGCCAGTGCCTGTCATTCTGGTACCATGGACTTGTAGGAAATAAGATGAAAAATAAGGTCACTAAGGACAAAAATTGCTATATTGACTATGTGCTGGGTTTTTTTGGGCATTTGGTAGGTGAATTTCGCAGCATCCTGCCATATTTTTAGCTGTATGTTACCAGGGTCTCACTAGCAGTATGTTTTTCTGGAGGATGGTTCATTTTCTGCCAGGTCTACCTGCTGGCTATAGAGCTTAATGTGCCATAACAGTGTAGAAATTAGACAAGATGGGAAGGGAGGGAAATTTAGGGATTTCTAGAGAAAACTTGTTCTAACATTTATTTTCTGTTCTGGGAGTGTTTACGAGTAAAATGTGTTTTTTTTATCTTAGGAAGAGAAGATTAAAGCCTCCACAGACCTTATGACTTACTCATTTTATGATGCTTGTGTCGTGCCCCACCAACTTCACAAACATTAATCCCGACTTCTTTTTTTTTTCTGGGGTGGTGAGGAACATGCGTCATGCTTTGTATTTGGGGAAGGGAGGTGTATGAACTTACGGAATCCTGAAGGAGGTTAATTTAGAGCTAGGATGTTAACAACCTTTGCTCCCTGCACTTTTCTTACACTAGATGCTGACTAAATACCTATTTTACTCTAGTCACGATGAACAAATGGTTATACGTAGCAAAATTGCCCCGTGTTTCTTTGAAGGCTGGTACAGCAATACCCCATGAGGATGATAAGGTTTATTAACAGTGGAAAAAAGGCATATTTTTTCACATTTTATGCAGTAACAAAAAAAATGAAATGTATACTGACTAGTTATGGCAACTGGGAGAGAAGTATTAAATGAATATTAACAGTAGTGTAACACTGGCTGAGGAAAGTCAAGATGATGGGGGTAAAGAACATGCAGTGATTAAAAAGTTCAGAATTTTACTGCATTTTCAAATATTAAATCAGGGTATAGCTATCCCTAATTACATTTCAAAGAATATGCCCACTTTTCAGGTGGACCTTCGTGAATTGTTAACTGCTTGAAGATCATCCTCAGACTCTGAGCCACTACTGTTCTTTTTTTCATGATCTACATCATAATGTAAGCTGAAATGTTTTTAAGGACACTGGCCCAGAGGTACATCATAGAATCACAGAATTGTAGAATACCAGGTTGGAAGGGACCTCAAGGATCATCTGATCCAACCTTTCCTTTGCTTATTATCTGTATCTCATTATCCTTCAAAGAGATGCTCGCTTTTAACAGTTTCAGAAGGTGAGTTTCTGCTGCCTGTAGCCTGAGATGTGTATAAAGATACTTTGGCTTTGTCCCAGGAGCTTTGTGCCTTTCATCACTGAGTACCTGTCAAAGACCACTCATCTCCAAATATCCCAGAATTGCTCCTAATTAATGAGTGAGATAGTTTTAGTTTGTTAATTGTGCCTTGAGTGTGACTACAGATTTAGAGCAAGGCATAGAGGAGCAGATTTTCTGCAACGGGGTTTTCCAAGACTTCAGTGAAAAGTTTCCTCTAAAATGAAGCCAACAAGTAACGCCAGCTTGTCTCCACAAGCAGGTTCCCACAGGCTGTTGGTGTAGATAGGGCAAGAGATTTCTCCCTGAGTCTGACACTGCTTTTTTGCTCGAAGTAAGTGCTTTCCAGTTCTGCCCCCAAAGCGCTCCTCTCCCACCCACTGCAGGCAGCCGCAGTAGCAAGGCACCACAGCTGTTCTGCTGTGTCTGGGGGGACAGCAGCTCATTTAACATTTATTAAAGTCTTTGAGCTGAAATGACTCATTCTGTGCAGAAAATTTCCCTGCTTGCTACTGAGCTATTGTAAATGGATGAGAAATACCTAGGCTTTTCATGCTTGCAGCAGCTTGGGAAGAAATATGTTTTTGCTACTGACCATGAAACTGCTTGTTAGCAATTTATTTTTTTTTATGTCTTAGGCGTAGCAACTAAAAAGGCTCATCCTTGAGACAGTATAAATCTATAGCAAACTTAGTTGTCAGAAGAAACTGTAAGCTGAGTGAGGAGGTTGCTCCAGATCTTCAGCTGCCTGCTCCAACAATGTCATGAAGAGAGGTGATGAGAAAAGGATATCTGGGTGCAATCCGCTCACCTTTTCAAGATGGAGAATGATTTACAGAACCCTTGTTTTGGGGTCTGCAGCTTCAGGCAACTTCCAGATCTGCTCTGAAGAGGGTGGGTGTGTAGAGAAGTGGCCCCTCTAAGCAGTCTGAGAGGGTGTTCAGGCTGGGAGGATGCAGGAGCACCTGAGTCTGGCCCTACCAACTCCCTGCACCACTGCGAGGGTGAGGGCTGGGTGCAGACCTTTTCCTCCCCGCCACCAGCTAAAGGGCAGTCTGGGTTCTCCAGAGGGTCTGCTGTTCCTGTCTGGGACACAGGGGATGACCCTGGGACCTGGCATGCTGTCCCAACTTTACATTTTTGAGACCGAAAATATGGATAGCTCCTGATCTGAGCAGCTAATCTGTCCGATAAAAGATTTCTTAGGACTGAAGATAACATTTGGAACAGTTCAGATCCTATGGGTTTGACTTAGGCTATTCCACAAGCCCCCTTCTCCACAGCTCTGCATGCCATCTTCTGGCAGTGGGGCAGTGAGATAAGTGTGTTGTTCAGGAGAGTCTGAATTTCACCCACCTTAGTAATTTGCTAACAATCTTTGCCAAATGAAAATGAGAGCACCTGCTATGCCAGCAGGATGCTGGAGAGGACAGAACCATATGCAAGGTCCAGGGACATTTTCTCACTCTGCACTCATTGCCCAAGCAGTTAAGCTGGCAGTGTAGCTCTCTGCAGGACATTTTTGGAAGCCAATAGAAGCCCCAGTTCAGGATGATTGTTTAAGGGATCACAGGCTAATTTTTTTGTGCAAGCCTACCAATTGCATTTTGTAGTAGTGACAAGATGTTGGTAACGTTCCCTGTGGGGAAGTCCTGGGAGACCATGGTTGGGAGAACAGCTGGAGCGTGCTGGCTGTTCCCATCACAGGCAGACCTGTGAGAAGATATATCACGTGAGGGAAATTTCTAGAAGTGAGCTCCATCAAGGTCTGGAAAGCAGCCCGTGAGTGTGGGTGGAAGAGCTTATTGCAACGCAATGGGCTAGATGAGCAGCGAACATCTAACCCCAGTGAAACTGGGGAAGAGAAGTACCAGAGCAGAGGAGCCCCTTAATCAGATACCTCTGTGGCACTGAGCTTGCTTGTTTGGGTTTTCTCAACACTGGTCTAATCACTGGGATTGGTGGAAAATGATTGTAAATTTTTTTTTAAATGAAATTTGTTTTTCTGACAAAATTAATGTCTTTGAGGAACTCATGTTGCTTTCTTCAGAAATGGCTGTTTTACACTGGAAAGCTTGGGAACCAAAAAGATTTGTCAGCAAGCCAAAGAATTCCCACTGTTTTCAAAACTAATAATGAGAAGTTCGAAAAGAGGAGGAGAGAGAAATTGAAATGTGCTTTATGCCTGGATTTGGCTTTCACTTAAATTTGGTATTGGACAAGACTACCTTACAGTTAGCCAAATTCCAGGAGGCTGTGGTAAAAAAAACACCACAGCTCTCAAGTACTAGATTGAGGTTTTTGCTGTCATTACACCTACTGTCTGCTTACTGGTGTGTACTTGTCACATGAGACACTTTCACCACACTAGTAACCTGGCAGTGTCAACAAACCATGATTACAACCCACGAGACAGGACAAAACAATCCCAAGAAAGTTTTGGAATCGTGATGATATGAAAACAACTTTCAGGGTTTGAGTTCTTTTTGCATGGACTGTAGTGTACAAGTTTTAAAGCCAGTTCCAAAAGCAATGTCAAGATTTATTTTGTAGCATACAAAGACGCTCGTGCAGGTGTTCACTGAGAGACATTTGGCACCAGATGGTGAAAAACGGAGTGTTGCTGCTCTTCCCTCTGTGGGGAGGATGCCCCTAATCCCCTCTTTGCCACAAAGAAAATACAAGAAACTTGCGTGCAAGCTCTCATGCTACGTTTGTCCTGCTCCCTGGGAAATCTCAGTGCTTCTGTTCGTCTGTAATAAGTTAAAGCACAGATCCAGGTGTTACTGACACCAAGACGAGTTTGCTACTTTCTTCAAGGTTTGTTAGTTTTGATTTAGAGACTCTCTTGTTGAGTAAAGCTGCAAACCTGCGTAAGGGAACAACAGTCTTTTGCAGAAGTCTGTCTCGTTCCCAATCAGGCTGACGGGATGTTTGGAAAGGGAAGTTTCTGTGAGGGTGAGAGGAAGGGAAAATGAAAACATTGCACACTCAGAACAACTGTAAGGGAAGGAAAGCCTCTGGAGGAGAGACTTGATTTGAGGGAAGGAAGTTAGGGACACAAGAACTGGACAATATTACAAATTTCTACAAGGGAGAAGTTCTTCAGTCTGTGTCTGCTCTGAGATTTCACAGCAGCTTTCCAAAGAAAACCCAGGTACCTCAGGAAACGGCGCCGGTGATTTAGTACACCTGCGGACAAGCTCTGGCAGATTTAACTGCTGTGATTTAAAATGTGGCTATCCCAGATGTTTGCCTTGCTCGTCGGCTGCAAATTACTGTCTTAAAGGAGAAGGTGACATGTGCTAGTGTCTCGGGGCTCAAGTTTACAGGCTGGAGAAGAAAACTGCTTTTATGGGATTTTGAGCTAATACAACGGAATGTATGCTAAGACAGTTGTGGCATCGGGTTGTGGCCAGCACTGCCACCCCATGTAGGGTGTGGGTAATCTCTGCTGAAGGTGGGGAACGGGGCAGGGGGCAACAGCTTAGACCACTGCAGCTAAATCTACTGGAGGTGTCTGTCAAAATCCTCCCCGCTAAGGTGTAGGTGCCCAAAAGTCAAGGTTTTGTGGCTCAGGCATTGGATAATGCTGGCTGCCTGCTGGAACGAAGATGTTTTGCCCTGAGCTGTTGCATCCAGAGGCCGTGCAGCACAAAGTGCATAACAGTGCTGAAGGGTCGTCACAGTCGGGTCACTTGGCTGTGAATTTAGCCATATTTTTAAGGTGGGTTTCAACTGATTAAATGTACCCACCTACATCTCTGCTGCTTATTTAGGGCTCCCTTTTAGAGTCATCGAAGGCTGACTCTAAAGGCCCGATTCATGTCCTCTCAGAGCAGACATCTAAAATAGTTCAGATGAATCATGGTCTTAAAATGCCTATTTCTTTTCATCAGCTCTAAAGGAAAGCTAGGACTTTTGGCTCTGATACTGAAGTCAAATTGAACAAATCCCATGTTTTGTGTCCAATTTTCCAAATATTTTCTGCAGTTCTGTGGTTTGCATCCTCAGAAACCAATGCTGAATTTGCATGCCAAGGCAGATTTACCAGCAGTGCGTTTTCACTGTTTGTAGCAGTATTTGTGCTAATAATAATAATAAAAAAGTGTTATGCTTGTCCAAAACAGTAAATAATAATGAAGTATTTTCTGTGATGAATAACTGATGTACGCTATTTAAAAAGTGATTAGCAAGTGGGAGAAAAAATCAAGATGGTAGAACATTTCATTGAATTACTTCTACAAAATCAAATTTTTGAAGGAGAAAAAAAATGTGATTCCATTTATAAGATATGCTGTTAACAGAAAAATAATATTGAGTGTCATAAGTTCAACTTTGCTATGCACTTTTATCCACCAAGGATGGTTGCATTTGAGTAACGATGGAGTGATTTCTGTAGCTAGCTCTGTTCATGTAGAACGTAGGGATGTAGATGCTATGTAAATGGAAAATAGTATTGTAATGACTAAAAGCTCTGGTGTGTCTCTGTGTTGTGTAAGCTGTTTCTGATCTGTATTTGAAGTTGTGTGCTGTTTATCTTGAGATCCAGGTTGATGTTAAAACATGTTCCTTGTTACTGGAGAATTTTCTGCTTGCTTCCAAATAAGATTTGCAACTAAGGAGGTTAAATGAATCAAAGCTTTCTTGTGTATTTCTGGCACCCATCAAGGCTTTATAGACCCTGTAGGAATCCCCTGACTTTGGGATGTATCTGCGGGGTTACATTTAGCTTGATGATGCCATTCATATCAAAATGATGCTTAGCAAGTAGCTCTAGATGGTAAAATAATATTATGGTAAATAATACTATTTGCCACACCAGGCCAAAGCCAGCACACTGCCTCTGTAGGTATGTTTGAATTACTAGCTGAAGCAAGAGCTCAAGAGACAATTAATGTTCATCAAACTCTTGAACTGTGTGTTTTCTAGCTACTCTCGGCTGTAACCTGGCTGCATATCAGTATAAGGGCACCTACAGTATAACTCAGAGGAGAACGATTCTTGGTCAGCAGAGAAGGTGACTATAATCTCAGCTCTGACCATGCCCCACACTTGCAAATGAGGTGAAGGAGAGCTTGGGCTCACGCTAAAGCAATATTTCAGGGCTTGGACCTTCCCTCTCCAGCTCCCTAGAGTTCACTGCTCCAGGGGCTTACACTTCATTGCCAATGTAGGTATAACCAACAAGACTTTAATCTTGGGAGGTATGTGTCTTATAATGGAGGTTTCAGGAACCCCGTATGCTGATTTCCCGGCTGCCCATACTGTTGTGGGGAAAATCACAGCAAAGAGAAAGGAACGTAACTGTGCAATTTGGAAGAACATTGGTGTTTCTTTCTTTTTCACTCTGTTCTCTGTGTTGCTAATTCAGCCTTTTTACTCATTATGCCTCTACTACAAACTCAGCAGAATTTAAAACTAGATGCCTTACAACCATAAAACGTACCAACCTTGTTAACATATGTAACACTGAAAATTGCTGAAAGGTGAAGTCTGGCCAAACAGAAAATAATTACTGGAGGAGAATGTGTGCATGTGCTGGAGAGAGGCTGTGGCGGACGCCACGCATGGCATGCCAAGGGTGGGGAAACCCAGGAATCTGCATTTCACAAACTGCAAGATAAATATTTATGGACCTATGATTTGAAAATAAGGTCTCATTCATGATGGGTGAGGACCACAAAAGCATTTCCAGAAGTGACAAAGCCGGGGAACTGCCACTGCAAATGCCAGATGAAGAGAGAGAGCATGAGCCAATGTTTCCTTCAGTTCTTTGGGGTCAGCTTGTAAATCCAAGTAGACCATCTTGTCCCTTAACTGTAGAGGAAACTGCACTGTTCTGGGTGTTTGCTAAGGCACTCACTTCTAATAGGTCCCTTAGCAGGTACTTTTTCTGCTGTCCCCCTATTTGATAGGAGAAACTTGGTTTTAAATGAAGTGGGTAGAAGATGTAATTTGGTGTTATATATATGTACACAGACTTACACACATGCATGCACACATACACACACAAATATACATACATATCTATCTGTATATATGTATGTACACACACACACATATACATAGGCACATACACGTACATATGTGTATATATAGCATGAAATTAATCCCCAACTTGGGCAGAGCTCCCTGCCCCACCTAAATGCTAATGGACAAAGGGACCTGTGCTGGTCTCCCCCTGCACTGTCCTAACCCTGCAAAGATTGCTGTGCAAAATAGCAACGTAGATGGGTCAGACAGGGTTGGGGGGAGACTGAACCATCCCGTTTCAAGGACTGCAACATTCTTTCAAATGAAGGCTTTACCCCACTGTGTGCACAGAGGTAATAATCTCATCTCATCACTTACTGATTCCCTGAATTTCCCACCTAGTGGATCAGCACAGTCTGTGCCTGTAAGCCCTTTAGGACACAAAGATAGGATAAGGTGTATTTTGAAATAAAAGCAGTATATTTGTTTGAAGTTTTTGTGTGAAAGTTTGTTTAATCTTATGAACTTTTTGTAGATTTGAAGTGATTAGCTGTGCTATCTTCTTACCTCATACTCTTACCAGAAAGAACCAAAGCCAGCCGAATGCCTAATGTTGGGTAGGATTGTTGCTAAGACTATTAACACCTGAAGAAATTCTGCTTACACCAAAAAGTGGGTTGGCTACATCCCAAGTAAGGGTCACTTTTCTCCAGTGTGTTAGCAGACAGGTGGGGTTTTGTAATGCGAGAGGTTTCCAGGCTGGAACAAAGATGGGGGAATCATCACAGGAACTGAGGATGCTCTGGCTAAGCAAAGACTTCAGGACCAGCCCAGGGGACAGGTGTCTAGTTATTTGGGAATATACCATGATCCAAAGGAGAAATCATGCCCAAATTGTGAAATTATGGAGTGTGGTCCTGTAGCCCTGAAAGGAGACCCAGTTCTGAGGAACGGGTGTGGCAACTGGATCCTGTGATTGCTGTGGCTTTGCCCCAGTTTCTGCATCTCTGGTGCTGGCAGAAGACAAGTGTGATCAAAGCAGAAACTCCTTTTGTGAACCCTGTGTCTATTTAGTCCATGAGATACAAATACAAAAAGGACACCAACAGCCTGGGATAAAATACACCTGCGGGCTACTGGCCTGCTGTGGGCATCTCAGAGGCCTCCCTTTCACAAAGGTTGATGGAGGGCAGGGATGTCTGCCCTCATGGGGAGGGCTGCAGGGTCATCAGCCCTGACAGGTGCTCTGTGCAACCTTACCAGCCTCCAGGAAGACCAGGCTACAGCTTATCTGTGAACCAGAGGTTTATGTAACGCAACGTGACCAAAATATGTGCAACCAATAACAGACTTTTCAAATGATTACCCTATTGGTCAACAGGTCTCTTGGTCAAAGGACCAAATGGCCCAAGTCTCTCTGTCCATGGGCAGCTGGGAGTTATGGGTTTTCTCTCTTGCAGGCTCCTTTTTACTATGGTTGAATTGAAATCTTAGCTAATGATTCTTCACTTATAACCCCTATCATTTTATATTTGGATGAATACGCTGAATGTGTAATTGCTGACGTGTTTGCTAATACTGCTAAAGATAAGTTTATACATAAGATGTGGCAACCTAGCCACTAAACTCAAGCAGTACCAAAGGGGAGATGTTGTTTTTCCATTCCTCATTTTACACGTCAGTCATCAAACCCAGTATTTATACCACTTTCTCCATTTACACATTTTTTCCCACAACATTTTTAATGTGGAAATTTCAATGGCTAAGACACAAATGTAATTTCCAGTCAGATGAAAGTGTCAGCTTGCATCCAGCATGCGGGGCCAAACCCAGGAACCAGGAGGCACTCAGCAGGGAGAGCCCTGGAAGGGGCAGGCCCGGTCCTCATCCGTATTTCATCAGCAGTTGTGCACCCACCTGTGCCCACGTTGCCTTCACAGATTCCCTGCTGGTGGGGTTTATGGATGATGTTCAGCTGCTGTTTGTATTTTTTAACATAACTGATTATTTGTAACGATATGGACAAAAAAACCCTAAATATGGTTCCAGATCTCTTGCATGTGCTATATATAGGAATAAAAATGAAAACCGGTTGCTTAGGGTCAGCTGAGTTAGGATCAGAATTAGCCCAGGACTAGCAACTTTGTATCTCCAAATACACAAAAGCAAATTCTGCTCTAGTAGACAAATTGAAAAAACACCCAACTTCATTTTTATTTACGTGGTTTAGACTTTTGCATGGAAGTTCTGCCTACTTTCACTTGTACAGAAATAAGCAAATATTCAGGGACAGAAAAGGATTTTGCACTTGTACATTATACTAATTTGTGAAAAAAAAAAATTGCAAATGGAGATGATCCATGAAACAGAATATTTACAAACAGACCCAGAGAAATGAGGTGAAGGTCCTCCGGAAAAAAGCATTGCCATTTGTTCACTGGTAAGTTTGTAATGTTTGTTTAGACCGAGAAATTGCTTAGAAATGAAGGGGTGCTGCTCAGATACGAAACCCCTGGTGTGACTGTGACCCAGTGAAATCGATTGAACCGGCAGGGAGCTGCGATTTCCATGCCGTGCGGACAACACAGGGCCTCCAGTGGGAAGCGCAACTCCCCGGACATGTGGTTTCAATATCCATAGGGTGTGTGGCAACTGCACACTCAGTCTGTCGCACAGCAGGCGTGCAGCTCTCCGTGTCTCGCACACCACCTGGACTTGGCAGATAAGAGGGGTGGTTTTGCACAGAGCACAGCATCCAGGGAGGCGTGCGGCAAAGTTGCCAGCAGACAACTTGCTTGGGAGTGGTGAAGATCCGCGCCCGCTCCTATCTCTGCAGGTTTTCTTTGCAAATCCCCTGCAGGCAGAGTTTGCTCAACTAGTTGAACTGGCTCTTTCTGTCTTGTTTTTTTGGCAAACTTAGAGTTTCCTTCCTGATAAAAACGGATGGCGGGCGCCCCGATTGGGCGCCGCGTTGGAGAGGATGTGACATCAGGCACATCTCTCGCTTCGCTGGATCGCTGGCTGCCTCCCAGGGCAGCCGGGCAGCTGTTTCGTTGAATCCCAACCCAGGTACTCAAGTTTCTGCACAAAGTGCTGCTGACACCACGTCCCAGTCTGCTGCAAGGTCTGTTCGACTTGTGTGCAGGGAGTCTGCTTAATAAATTACTCCTACCGCTGGGGGCTCACCGGGGACGATGGAATTTGAACTCCCAAGACCGACCACAAAGTGAAAAAACAGAAATCGGACAGACAGGGCTGAGATGGATGATGAGGGAACAAATCAAAATGCCAGCAAATTGCAAGGAGCCGGAGGCCAGGCGTCTGCAACGTCTCTATCAAACCCGCTGATGAGGGGTAAGTAATGCTCCTGCCTCGCTGATAACTTTTGCCTCCGTCAGCAGTGGCAAAGGGCAGCGTCAGGCTATGGTGGTGTGCTCCTCTTGATCTCCTGCTTCCAGGGCAGGTCTGCAGTCAGCCCCTCACAATTTCCCCATGCCATTGTACTTCAGAAAGGATTTTAATAAGCTATTCCTATTTAATATTGAATTTTTGGTTGTTTTTCTGGTGTATCACAGAAAAAGAGTGTCTGATTCTGTACTGCAGTTCGTACAAGCAGAAATAAATGCAGTACTTGAACCACAGCATGCTGAAAAAGAGGTTGCAATGTGGCATGTTTGACTTAGATTAATGCCAGCTGGAAGCTCAGCACTGGCTTAGTTCCTCTTTTCTTTCTTTTCCTTCCCTTCCTTCTTCCTTTCCTCCTTCTCTTTCTCCTGTCTTTTTCTTTTTCTTTTTTTTTTCTTTTTCCTGTCCTCCTTCCCTTTCTCCTGTTTTTTCTTTTTTTCTTTTTTTCTTTTTCTTTTTCTTTTTCTTTTTCTTTTTCTTTTTCTTTTTCTTTTTCTTTTTCTTTTTCTTTTTCTTTTTCTTTTTCTTTTTCTTTTTCTTTTTCNTTTTTCTTTTTCTTTTTCTTTTTCTTTTTCTTTTTCTTTTTCTTTCTCTTTCTCTTTCTCTTTTTCTTTTTCTTTTTCTTTTTCTTTTTCTTTTTCTTTTTCTTTTTCTTTTTCTTTTTCTTTTTCTTTTTCTTTTTCTTTTTCTTTTTCTTTTTCTTTTTCTTTTTCTTTTTCTTTTTCTTTTTCTTTTTCTCTTTTTCTTTCCCTTCTTCTTCTTCTTCTCTTTCTTCTTCTTCTCTTTCTTCTTGTTTTTCTTTTTCTTTCCCTTCTTCTTCTTCTTCTTCTTCTTCTTCTTCTTCTTCTTCTTCTTCTTCTTCTTCTCTTTCTTCTTCTTCTCTTTCTTCTTCTTTTTCCCTTTTCCCTTTTCCCTTTCTTTTTTCTTTCAGATGAGCTGACCCAAGTTTTGCCACCCAGGCTGAGCCACCAGCCCTAGCAGGTTCTTCTGCAATGGCCACAGAGTTGTCATCACTTGTGAGAAATGCTGTTGTGGTCACTGGTGAACAGTTATTCAGACAAATGGCCTCACTCTGATTATTGCTCTGTTGTCTGGCCCAGAGCCATTGAAAAGATGACATGGTGACAAAAGACAAGTAGTTTAACTTCACATAACAGTTTAACTGGACGTGTTCCCTGTAGCTCTGTTTTCTGAGAAGCTACTCCTTCAGCTCATGGTGAGTGCAGAGGGAATGAGGTAAATTAAGGTAATGTGGATTTACACTGTCCTCATGCCTTTTCTGGGCTGTTCAGGATGCTTCCATTCATAACAAATAGAAAATTAAGACCCTAAAGCCACAACGCAAAGACGATCAGTATATCTGCTGTGTTGTCTGCCTCTCCTTGTGCGTGTCATGTATGCACATCCTGAGGCTGGGGTGGGAGGGAAGGGACGGGGATGTTATTAACAGTATGAATCGAACCAGGTTGGCACTGGAGATGAGCTCCAGCAAAATGGAGGCTGGAAGGAGGGGAGCCCACATACCTCACTGCTGCACACAGATCATTTGGTCCTTTGAAAATCAGAATTCAGTCCATTCCTCTTGTGTCTGCCTGCTCCTTAGCAGAGTCAATTAGCTCTGCTGGTGACTTACAGCAGGAATACATTTGGCTCAGACTGCATATATCACAAACTTTAGGGAAAAGCCTTAGAATATGAAAAATACCATTTCTAATACTGTTATAGATAACGCCATAGGCATGTGTGTGTGCAAATATGTATGCAAGAGCATACATCCGCTGAAAGGATCTCAAAGCCTCTTGCGAGCTGTGCTGTGTGTGACCACCACAGAAGGAAACCAGCCTGGGGACAGGTACGGAGTGTGCAGCACCCTCCACAGGGTCAAAGGCTGGAGAAAGATATTTTCAGCCATCATCACAAAAACAAGTGCTCTTCTAGAAAGGTCCTGTGAATGCTCTGTTGTCCATAGGGAGCAGTCAGGGTTTGCATGTTTGTGTGGTTATTGCTATAAGGCTTCCTCTGTATACACCACCCGGCCAGAGTTGACATGCCCAAGTGATGGCATTGCAATCAAACATGGCCAGAGGTTTGATGTAACATCTGGGCTGGCTGGGATTTTCAGCAGTGAAAGGGGAGCTAGGTGATCCAATGCCACTGAAAGCCAGTGTGGTTTTGGACGTCTAGAAGTTGAAGGCTCTGAGTCCTGACTCAGCTTGACTGTTGAGTAAGGTGTGGGTAAATTTCAGTTTTGGATAAATGGTCTCACTCCTCTGTGAGAGAGCAGTTGTACATACTTTTGGCAATCAGAAATCCTCGTTGCTGTGGTGGTACATGCTGTGAACACAGTTGTGCGGCCCACATACACCAGCCTTGCTCTTTCATGGGCAGCTCTGGTGGGCAAAGTGTTCTGAAGACTTTCCTGAAAGTCACCATTCAGGATTTTAAAGTCCGTCACCAGTTAGCGCTGGCATTTGCTTAGGCTTTAACCAAAAGCCTCTGTACAGTATAAATACTGATCATTTATATTACTGACAGCGTGCCTCCTGTGTTGTGCAGAAGGGGGGAGCGAGACCCCAATGCCCAATGCAGCCTCCCTCCTTGTCCAGGTGAGAAAAACAAACTCTAGCCTGGAGCAGGCAGGAAATAGAAACTTTGTGGTTTGCCGGAGAGTGATGCCCTGGGTGCAGGAACTGGGGAAATTTGCCTTCCCCTGCAGGGAGGTTACCCCATCGATGTTGCTTTATTGTGGAGGTGTTTGCTGCAGACAGAGCTAGGGCAGGAAAGATGACAGCTTGGGGCTATGCTGCTTATGGCAGCAGATTTGGAAGTACACTGTGGCAATTAGTCATCAGACAGGCCTTTAAACCCCTTCTTTCCAATGTATCCAAGGCTGATGTGAAGCTACCATAGGCCTCCACTTCCAATTAGGATAAAAGTCTTGGTTCTTCTCAGTACAGAATTCCCAGCTGGATTACGATGTTTTGACCCATATCTCTTTTTATTTTCCACTGAAATTTATTTTTGATGCTTATGTGGTCAGTCTTTTAATTCATTGTTAAGACTTGGCAAAATTGCAAGCTAATGGCCGATCCACAGGTGACTATGGTCTGGTCTGGCTCTTTTTTAGAGTCTGAGTAGAAACCCGCCTTTTCTCAAGCAAACACTGAATGGATAAATTCTGCACATGGATGTGAGGGCATGACTGTACACCTCCCTTTTTGTCACCAGAATGCTGACATGATGATATAATGACTTGTTAGTTTGCACAAAACCCCGCCTGCATTTGTGTGGCTAAAAAAAGATCAAGCTGCAGCTCAGAAAACTTGTTCCTCAGTCTACATTTTTAGAATTACTATAAACATGTTCTCTTGCAACTCATGCAGATTGGGCAAAGGCATTGGTTTCTACATGGGAAAATCAAACACTTTTTACAAAGCCTGGATACACAACCAATGGTAACACAGGCAGGATCAGCAAGAACAACAGCATGATCAGATAAGCATCATTTGACACACATCACTTAAAGCAAAGCTATTTTAGTCAACTAATAATACTGTGCTTTGATAATTGTAGCATAGTTTGGCTATCTTTATGAGACCAGAATCACAGCTTCTAGAAATGGCTGTCCATTTGCTAAAGCCAAAGGATGTTTGTAAACTTACTGGAACTATGTGTTTGTTGTGGGACATGGCCCATGAAACATAGAAGGAGGTGGGCAAAGCTCAAATGATGCCGATAACAAAGAATACAATTTTCTTTAAAAACTAATTCACATACGTTACCCATATTTCCCGAGTTCATCTTTTCATTTCATGTACTTGGTACTGCCCATAAAGCTGTATTGGGGTTACATCTCTTTCATCCTTTGGCCTTTTAATTTTGAATCTTCTCCCAAATATGAATCACATCTGAGCTGATGAATCTTTCCGTGCCGGTGAAGTTTGAGTTGCTTCTCAGTTTCTCATTTTTTTCCCTTTGACTTTCATACCATAAGTAATACAAGACTGGAAAAGATCACTGGACTTACGGAGTCTCCCACCTTGTTAGCTATTTCTGTACTGCTAAATAAAAGAGATTGGTACCATTTCTGTCTTTGAGACCAAATGGTGCAGACTGATCTGTCTTCACATTCTCACCTGCTTAAAGCTCAGTGCTGAATTATCCTCCTGTCTTTCTTTACTTGGCAGTGTAGGTTTACCTACCAAGTCTGCAAGGTCTCGGACAGTGTCTCATAGTCACAGGTAGCAGTGGAATAGATGGCAGGTTTCAAAGTGTCCACCAAACACCTAGTCTGTAGGCCAGGGTCAATAGATCACCTGACACCTTCATGGTTCCCTGGCAACAAACTTATGATCTGAAGGAAAAGACCCAAACCCACAGCTATAACAAATACATGCCAAGAGCAGGAGAAGGCGTCAAGCTTCCTCCCCAGGGAGAGTGCAGGGGGGAGACTGCACCCCATGCTCAGAGGAAGCACAGCCTCAGGGCTGATGGTCCCTCCCAGACTGCTCTCCAAGGCATCTCTCCTTCAGCCTTCAAAGCTGATCGTCATTTTAGCTGCACTTATGAGCAGGATATACCAACCAGCTAACAGAAGCTCCAGCCACCAGATGTGTGTCCTATCTCCAGTCATGGTCAGTCTCTGATGGACACAAAATAAACCTCATTTCTGGCCCCAAGGGGCACTCAGTGGTAGCTTAGATCAAGTAAATATAAACCTAGCATAAACCAATGAATGATCTAGTATTTTATACATGCCTTCTCCCTTTCCCTTACCCTAACTAGATAGCAGTCATAACCAGAGACAGGGAAATGAAGAGAAATAGTGAAAATCCTGAATCAGCTGCTTGTCAAATCATCCCTGATGAGACCCTCCTTCCTAAGGGCCTTGTTCCACCCACAGCTCACCCTCCTCCAAGCTTCAAATCCACCTTGAAGTTATTTCCAGGATGTCACTGTGATTGACTTGTGAGATGAGCATGCTGGAGCACTGTTAGGGAAGGGTTCTTGCAAGAGAATGTGAAGACTTGATTATGCTGCTAGATTTTTTTTTTTAATTACTTCATTCAAATAAGAACTATCACAGGGATCACTTGGGTTCCTTCTTGTGATGTGTATGGCTACTACCAATTTGACTAGCTGCTTGTTACAGAGACCCACGCTTTTGATGTCCAAGAAGGGAAACACTAAAAATCCCTGTAGTTTAGTCCATCAATGAGCCATTGCTCAGAGACAGAAACATGCAATATGTACATATTTGCAAAAGTGTGCTGTGCAGATAAGCATTGTGATGGACATCAAGTGGCTCATCATTTTTTGAATGTAGAAATACCCTTTTGCCTATATGAACAACTCTAGACAAATGTATTGCAGTCATGAAAGACTCTTGCAAGAATGACTATAAATCTACAGCAGACCTTTTGCAGCCACGATGACAGCAAAAAGTGACACCCCTGCCTGAAATAGCTGTGCAGGTAAAGATCTTCTGTGTATAATAGACAACACATTTCAGATATCACCATCTTCAGGTGACAATCTGCGCAATGCAGAGTTCTTCAATCACAAAATCATTGTAAGTCTTGCTATACTAGATCTTATCTCATTTAAATTCGATATCCTTTACTGAGCATGCTTGACGGTTAGAGAACAATAGCCCAACAGGCTGCAAGATGGCTGACAGAGTTGGCTACCACCCTGTGCCAGCACACTGTGGCATAGCCAGAAGGGGTAGGTCATCAGCCGTGAGGTGTTCAGCTCTCCCATGCATGTCCCATACCTGAGACAAGATCTGCAGATCTTGCATAAGCACTGGCATCATCAGCTAATCTGGAAAAGCTATTTTAAAGAATGATGGTGGTTTACCAGGTTTTGTTGCTGAAGTGACTTCTCATTGTTAAGCATCCTATTCCATGCACATGATCTAGTATAGTCCCTGAAAACCTCAGCAACTCGTTTTTCCCTGTAGTTAGTGGAAGGAGAGAGGGACATCTCCAGAGAGCAGCAAAATGTGTTTCCAAGAGAAGTTGGGTGAAATGCCCTCTGGAAATGCTTCTCTTCCTTCCCAGGGGGAATCTGGGCCATTGACATAGACAAGAAAACTAGGTTTTGAGGCAATGAATACTGAAGGATGTAAATGTCTCCCAGAGGGATTATTGCTGTCAGCTGGCTCTGAGCCATAAAATAGGTACTACTGAAGGTCCCTTTCTATTAATATTTGTATTGTCTTTAGCACAAAGGTAGTTTGTTTCACTATATTAAAATAAAGAACAGATACAGCAACTAGAGAAGTGAAACATAAAAGTCATAAGCAGTATGTCATCAGACCTTTGTCTTACATAGCATAATTGAGGAAAGATAGGCATGTCTTGTAAAATACATCAAATAATGCTTGTGCCTGGCAAAAAGATCTTTTGGAAAAGCACTCTACATGACTTTAGAGGTTTGGTACCAAGTTTAACCCTAAAAATTCCCTCCCATACCTCCTTGATCCAGCTGGAGCTATGCTGACTCATTTCCATGCCATTTGGTCATTTCCAGTAATTATTTTTGGCATGAGGTATTTTTCTGAACATCAGGCTTTATATACCAAGATTACTCAGGAACACTAGTTAAAATTCATTTTCTGACATGGACTTTTCATGCCTTCTCAGTCATCTGGCAAGGGGACCTGAAGTCAATCTTTCACATAAGACCTTATAAGAGCAAATATGAATCTTTTTGCTTTATATGGACACAAAATATCAGTGCATTTATCACAGTAGTAGGACCAACTTCACCGCTCACAGGCTGGGCCTGTATACTCACTGCCATACAGCAAGCTTTCCGTCCCCTCGGCTGTCGCTACAAGTGGAGTCAGACGCTTCCTTTGAGCTTCCTTCCATGTGTCCTGTACCTCACCTTGTGGTTTCAACAAGGGAGAGAATATAGCTATTACTTAAAATGCACCCCTCCACAGGGTAACACAAAACACTGAAAACTGAGAGGCAAAATCAACAGGTAACATGACTTATCTCCTTGTACTTTGGTACCTTCTCTTGTTAGGCATTGTTGACTTTAGACCATCTCTGAGCAGGGGTAAATGACTGAGGAGCCATACCCTCTTCAAAACATAGTCCTCCTGTGCTAATTGGTAAAGTGTAATGAGCTTGAGAAAACAAAAACATTTGAAATAATTCAAAGCAAGGGACAAGCTCAGTCAGAGCAAGGGGATGTTCTGCAAATCCCTCTCTCATCTTCTGAAGGGGAGCGCAGCCGCTTGGCGCCAACACAGGATGACTTAAAAACACACCCAGAGAGAAGCCGTCCTCTTGCCTCATTCCCTCCTGCAGCTGCTCCAAGGAAAGCTTGGCAGCTCGGGTAATAAATTAGAGAGGTTTACCGGGGTCATACAGCTGAAGTAAAAAACACTGATGAAACAGTCCATGGAGTTGTTAGCTTTTTTCCTGTCTTTCTCTTTATGCAGACTTTATTTCAGACTGGTCTCCTTTACATGATGCCTCTATTCATGGGCGTCTTCTTACTCTGAAGAAACTCATCAAACAGGTACTCCTCTGCTGGGCTGATATGGTCTCTGCTGGGTTTGTTCAGTTGTTGAATGAAATCTGTGCTTCACTGTGAAACCTCCAGGGTGAGAAAATTCTGTTAACCAGAATGCAGTGAAATCTGCATGTAATTTTTTTTTTTTTTTTCCTACAAGCGGTTCCTTGACTAGTGCAAGCTCTGTGTGCTAAGCTGGTGACATGTCAAAATATCCTGGGTCATACTTTAATTCTGGTGCAGGTGATGGGACTCTGGTCTCTGGGATCTCCCTGTGGCTGGGGGATTTTTTTCTGCAGCTCCTGCACCTGTGAGCAGCGTTTGGTGCTGTGGATGGGGGGTAGCTCCAGACCCAGGCAAGGCTCTTATTGAGGCTTCAATTCAGCCACCCACACATCTATTTCTGAAGTGCCTGAGAGAATTGGGGGCCCTGCTCCTGTTGCAGAAGGCATGGCTAGGGAGAAGCAACTTCTCAACCTCACTGCTCTGTTTCTTCAAAATTCTTGGATTTAGCCTATGGAGGGGTTTATGGAAAGGGAAGGGTTATTGAAAAGTTGGAGAGGAGCACCAGGATTGCTAGAAACAAAAGATCCTGTAGAATCAAACCAATGATTTTTAACGCAGGGGCTGGCTTTTCTTCAGACCATGCCTCACTCAGACCAAAGACCAGAAAACACCTCAAAAGCATTTCATGATTCAATCCAGTCAAAGAACTTGCAGACTCAGCAAGCAGGAGGTCAGAATGCTTGATTGATGATGTAAACAGGCAGCAGTCGCGGCCCTGCCAAGAACTCTAACAGCAATTTTTAATTTTATTGTTTTTTTGCTTCAGAGTTTGTTATTCATGGTGTAGTAGAAATTCAGTTATGCTCATTTCCTAAAAGGATGTCTGTATTGGCCCATTGGACAGTCCACTGCTTACAGCTTTCTATGCCAATTAGCAGTGTGTAGAAGGCACGACTTCTGGCATGCTGTACCAGTGTCCGCTCCAGCTTAAACACCACAGCCTCTTTCTCCACTTACCTGTTGAGATGAGCAACTCCAGGCAGTTGAGTAAAATGTGGTTACATAAAGCTTTAGGGGTCATAATATAAATGGTTGGGTTTTTTTTTTGTTTGTATGGGGGTCTTGGTAGTTGGTTGTAATGATATTTTCAATTAATTCATCAGGGGAGTGATGTGAATCTTGTTACAGCAGACCAGGTGTCTCCTCTCCATGAAGCCTGCCTAGGGGGTCATGCTGCTTGTGCCAGTGTCCTATTAAAACATGGTGCTCAGGTGAGTGCATGATGGGCAGACCATTGTCTCCAGCATCAGTACGTTGTATTATCACATTTTAATGTTAGGTGATGTACTATTTCACAACACCGCATCATCATGACATACACTCTGTACTTAGCTCCGCTTAAAGTACATATGTTATAAAATGCACTTCTTAATAAAGCTAATTGAAAAAGCACAGATATAAACAACACTTATTATTGTTCTTTAGATGAAGGTGCAATCACTTACTAAAAGAATATGTGGAAGTTCCTCTTGCAAAGGGTTTATAATCCTGCAACAGTTAAGGGTGCATTTTATTTTCCGGACATACTAATCCTGTTGATGTCAACATGCAGAGTCTTAAGTAGAGGTGTCGGACTGTTAGGATCAGCTGGTGATAAAATGGGAAGAAAACGGAAACCACATGCAAATACAATGGTGAAATGGGCCCGTCTTATGGCCTCGACTTTATGAGCTAATGTTGACATTATAGTGAATAAGAAAATTATCTCATTATACATATAATGCCTTACAGTTTAATTTTTTTTTTAAAAGAGGGGGATGCACACTTTCACCTAAACACAGACCATTTCAGGACAGGGCAATGGGCAGGTGTGTTTCAGCTGAGGTAACTGAGAAATGGGCACACATTTAACTCAGTAACTTGGTAAATCCCAGAGAGGCACTGGTTAGACATTCATTTGCAGGAGGACAGACATGGGGGCAATTTTAAAAAAGATTTTTTTAAATGACCTTTTTAATAAAAACCTGTAATCCACAGAAGCAGTAAGCAGTTTTTGCAAGGAATTAAATAAAAAGTATTGAGAACCCCATTTGCTGTTAAGAGACTGGATGATTTTAATCTGTTATGAAATACTGAGAAGACGAACACAAAACCTGATTGTGCTTTTTTCCGCCAGGTGAATGGAGTTACTGTTGACTGGCACACTCCGTTGTTCAGCGCTTGTGTCAGTGGCAGTGTGGCTTGCTTGAATTTGTTGCTGCAGCACGGAGCCAGCTTACACCCGCCCTGTCACTTGGCATCCCCCATCCATGAAGCTGCTAAGAGAGGTAACCCCATGGGCATGAGCACCCTTTTCCATGTTACTAGCAACTTGTTGAAGTAGAAAAGAGAGATAAAGAAGATAATTTTCTCGATTCGGGTCATGTGAAATACCTTCCCAGTTGGTCTCATCACGAGTGGTGCAGTTCCTCTCACCCCTGGTGCTCACTGAGGGCAGCTCGTCTGGGCTCCCGAGGCCTCTGAGATCATGTGGTGACACCTGGAAGGGCTTGCATTGTCCAAGTCAGTTGCCTACAATGTGGACATCTGAGGGAGTTGTCTGGTTATCTTCAAAAGCGGTGGAGAGAAACACAGCATGATTTGTCTCATCTTCAGTAGACATCTGAAATGAGTCAGATAAAATGTGAGGGCTTTAGCCTGTTCTGCTAACTGTGGCTTTGCAGCTCCTGTTTTCCAGGTTAGAAACACTGGAGTGGATGAAAGTATTACACTACCATCTCTTGACAAAACATTGAATCTTTGCCAAATTACACCGCAGCAATAGAGAATTTGCTGAAAATATGCCTGATCTCTGTGAGTTGACTCTTCCTTTATCCCTTTTAAGGTCATGTGCAATGTGTCGAATTTCTTGCATCCCATGGGGTAAATATAGATCACAACATCAAGCATCTGGGTACTCCGCTTTACGTAGCTTGTGAGAACCAGCAAGTGAACTGTGCCAAGAAGCTTCTTGAGTCAGGTAAAAAGAAAAATAATGAATGGTGTACTTTCATTTCCTGCAACATCTATCTTTGGATTCTCTTTGCATCAAAGATTTAGAGGAACTCCTGTTCTGGGACCTGTAGATGTTTTGCTCTTAATGGCAGCCCTGGGTTAAACGGGTTAGAAGGGTAACCAGGGTCTTCTTGACCCAGGAACCCAGCTTTACAGCTCCCAACACAATGATGGGCAATCCTGCATTCACATGGCTGGTGGTGCCTGGAACAAACACCATCCTTTCCAGTGTCTGTGTGTGTGATGCTGCAGTTATTTGAGTGGGCCGGGGAAAATTTCCTTTTTTGCTTTTCCTCCCTCTTTACCCAAAACAATTGACCCAATCACTTTTACATGGTGTTTCTCCAAAAATGTTTTAATTCCCACTGAGTTTGTAAAAAGTTTGAAACATTTCCAACACAGAAAAACATTCAGCACTATATACTTTTCATCAGACAAACCTAGATATAAGTCTAAGCACTTGGATAATTATACAAGAACATTTCTTGTTATCTACAGTAGTGCATCTCTTCTAACCAAAGGGGTCATGTAACCTAAAGTAGCCACAGAGCTAGTACAAAAACGATTGACCAACAAAGCTCCTCTGGAAAAAATAAGCAAACATCAGGTAGATCACCTTTTGCACTATTTAGCACAGTCATCTTTTTTTGGAAGAAGTCAAATACAAATTAATCTAAATATTAAATGTTTGACCATTATTTTCTGTTTTCTGTATTTGCTTTTTTGCTGCCATCTATATATGAGAACGTGTACTATAAACACATTATAAATAGATTTGAATTAGTTCTGCAGCTCACCCTTCTTAGGGTGTTTTGGGAGCCATTAGCCCAGGATAATGGATGAGGGAACACTCATCAGGGATGCTTGCTTATACTCTCCTCTACCAAGTGCCTCTAGCACTTTTCCATCCTCACTTTTTTTCCCCAACACTTTGGCATTTGGAAACCCCACTGGCTCAAGTCTCTGGTACAGAACAGGTTGAAACCCTGCATGTATTTTAAGGGAATGGGGCACTGGGATGGGGACCAAAGGTGGGCTGTAGGTGGAACTACATGTTTGTCCTGGTTCAAGGTATCCACAGGCTGAGCTTTAGATGAAGGACTTCCTCATGTCCTGTTCCTCTGGGATAATTTTTTTGGTCACAACTCCACTCCTCCTCAAACAGTGTGGGTTGTGCATGTGTAAATTGTAGTACCAACCCCAGCATAAGGAAATCGACCTCTGGGTCGATGCTGCAGCATTTACAGGTATTTCAGAGAAATAGCAGCTAGTGCAGGAAATGGAAATAGGCTACTTTATAGTCATTATTCTTTGTCATCTCTTGGTCTTCAGGAGCAAATGTGAATAGTGGCAAGGGCCTGGACTCCCCCCTGCACGCCGCTGCCAGGAATTGCAATGCGGAGCTGGTGACACTGCTGGTTGACTTTGGAGCAGACATTTGGGTGAAGAATGCTGAAAGCAAGAGGCCGATGGAGCTGGTCCCACCAAGCAGCCCTGTGGGCCGACTGTTCCTGCAGAAAGAAGGTGCCCCATAGCACTTGTTTTATTTGTTCACTTGGGATTTGTTGGGGAAAAACATAGAAGTTGCTGCAAAAGACTATGCTTTTCCGTGCTACAAGCACTCTAAAACTGAGGATAACTGAGCTTACCTCCATTCACTGACACATGGAAACTATGTTTTCTAGTGGCAGAATATAGTCGCACACTAATAAGGATAACAGTAACAACAATAACCTATCTTGCAACCTCCAGGTTGTGAATCTACTGCATTGGGGAGCATGCAATATATGGAATATATATATGGAGCCTGCAATATAATGCAAAATAGAGTTTTATGTGAAAAACAAGCAAAGCGCTCCTTAGAAATTAAAGGTGACTTTTCTGATCACCTAAAGCACTGAAGTCAGCGAGAGTTTCTCAGTTCCCTTTTTTCTGAGATTGGAGTAGAGGCAGGAGTGTTATCTGGAGCGTGCTGATGAACACAGGCCGAAAATCCCCTGTGATGGGAACTGAGGCTAGCTGGTGAGCACTAGGACTGGGATCTTTGGTTATGCACTGTGCTGAGGGTCAGGTACTTGCTAGATACTGGTCTCAGCATAAATGCAAAATTGCAACCAGAAAATTGTTAATGCATGTGATAGTGAAAAAAAAAAGTACCTTGAAAGGCTCTTCTAGTTCTTTGCCCTTTACATTTATTGTTGGGCCAAGTTCATACGTAGGTGCAAAAGTATCTTTAAAATGAAACACTATATTAGGTTTTTCATGGCAATTAAGGAAAATTGCACAAGAATCATATAATGAATATATGTATATACATTTATAAACTAGGCTTTTTTTAAAGGCAAACATTATGTGCTGAATAATCCAGCAGTATCAAACTGTAGGCTTAACTTTAGGAAGTGCTTATTTTGTACCTGTAAATGAAATAGTTCCAGGCCCATTTTATTTTATTGATTATGAATACTTTAATGAATTATGGAAAGAAATCTTACTTGCCCATCGTCAGGAAAAAAGTATCCGTGTTTAATCATTGGTGTACCTGTGTTCATTACATGTTCTCATTCAGTCAGTAAACTATACACATTACTAAATAATCTGGATTTTCATTATTTTAAACAAGTTACTGATGGTGTGGTCCATGACTCTTATTATTCCTCTTACATGTTGATGTGATGGCTGTCATGAGCAGATTCATACCAAGGTAAAACTGGAATAATAAAGTGATGAATCAGGCCCTTCTTGAAACAGTAACACAAAAATAATAGCATGGAAACAACTGTGCTGTACATGTTATGTATGAGCAACAGATATTTTGTTTCCTAGCCTAATCTATGTTGCACAGAGCGGTGATCTTTTTGAGCTCAAATCCCTGCTGCGTTAGACTCCTGACTCCTGTGGCACTGTGTGTGTCCTGTTTATTTGAGATAAAAAAACATTTCGGGCACACCCTATGGAGCTGACCCAAGAAGCACTGCTCGGGCTCAGCTGACAGTTCAGGCAGTAAGGAACTTTTCTAAGTGAAATTCAGCAATTGAAATTAGAGAGGATAGATGCCTGAAGGGCATTTGCAGCTGAATAGCGTTTGTCCCATGTTCTTCAACACGCCCTTCTCCAAGTAGGATTGTGCCTGATGGGCAGCTGATGTCCAAAAGCATCACACAGGATCTACCTCTTTGTGAAAACGATAAAGCCCCCAAATAAGGTATAATGCCATTATACTTAAATACAAAAAAGGCACCACAGATTCTTCAGCAGGGCTTGCGTTTATCAACATGGGACCAGTTAATCTGGAAGGTTTAAATAAAGAATTATATAATATTTCTTTTACGATGTGTTTGTCACTATTATGAAATATGGCGTAGGTCTGGCTTTTCACTGCTGAGCATCCTGGGTTGGCCGCACACCCAAGGTGGGTTGCAGGAGGTGGGCAGACCTGTGCTCTGCTAGAGGTTAAAGTCAGATGTGAACAAGAGCGGGGGACTGCGCACAGCTGAGACCTGCAGTGATGCACAGCTGCCGTTTCAGCTTTACTGTCTTGGGACAATAAAGGCACATGTGTAACCTCTTCCCTGGCTCTTTCTCCAGGGCCACTGTCCTTGATGCAGTTGTGCCGCCTGTGCATCAGGAGGTGCTTTGGACACAAGCAGCATCAAAAAATAACTGGACTTCTCCTCCCGGACGAGCTGAAACATTTCCTTCTTCACGTTTAAGCCTTTCGTGTTCAAAATGGTGCCTTTAATAACACAGCAAGGTTAGTTGAGGAAAGACTCTTTTCTCATCCACAGTGTTGCCTGCAATGTTAATCTGTGATAGCTGTTGGTCTCTAGTAAAGCCCTGGGTCCAAGAAGCACAGGACTGACCAACTCGCTCAGTCCTCGCTGCCACCGCCCCCAGAAAATCTGTCATTTAGAAAGGAACAATTCTGCACGGTTGCGTGGTGAAGCTTGGAAATGTGACGTCAGAGCCCCCTAGAAAGTATAGAAAAGGAGTATAGCATTTTAAAGTAGACCTCCTGATTCTCTGCATCCTGGCACAGTTTTGGAGGGCTTGAGGCTGACAGTCCCTTACAAAGAAAACACATATTGCAACCCAGCACTAACAGCCCTTCACCTATATCTTAAGGATACTGAGGATAGCTACACTTCCTCTGTAAAGTAGCACTCACGTGCCTGTCATCTGAGAGGGCTGTACCCACACCACGGTACAGAGAAGGAAAGGGAACCCAACCGAACCTACTTGCAAAGCAAGCAACTCCCTCTGGCAGATGTTATTTATTTTCTAAGTATATTACACTGCAGATAAATGAGCACCAGCGAACAATCATCTGCATTTAGGGCAGCATCTGAAACATGCGTTTGTGCCATGACAGCAAATACGTCACTGCTGATGGCAGCTCCTTGCAGTGCAATAATAGTGTGGGGGGGAAGTTTTTAATCATCCATTAAAATCACTCATTCCTGATGCTTTGAGACAGAAGAGAGCCACACTTCAGAACTACACATTTTCTCTTTGTAGCATATTATTTTTCAAGGACACAGGCTAACAGGCTATCAGTTTCAGGCATTGAGTTCTCCCCCATTCTGCCCTGAAAATTAAGTGATATTTCCTAAGCATTTCTCAGCATGCATCAGAAAAACAACAGCTTCCATCCCTTTGCCACACCCAGGAAAAGAGATCATCTTAAAACTGTGATTTTCTCTTGTTTTCTTGGAGACGTGTTACCTCATTCATAGCATTTTCCATGGGAGTGGTAATAATAACAACTGTAATGCGGGGTCATAAAATAAACAATAAAAATACTGAAATTAAAGTCCATTTCAAAATAACAAGATAACGGGTGATTTCTGCCTCCCCCCTGCTTGGTTGCTGAGCTGCTGGCTCAGCGTGTGTGTCTCTCAAACAAACATGTTGTGTGGTTCTTTTTCCACCGAGGTCATAAGAACAAATATTTCCTCCAGCTAAACTTCAACACTGGGTGTTTTTCTTTCCCTCCCAGAAACACATCCTGCTGCCCCAAATCAAAGCGTGGTTACGACTGCTCTGTGCTCTCCCGGGTGCTCCCCTGGCAATATCAGCTGCCTGATACACGTGGCAGCAAGGATGCTGAAGCTCTGGCTCCTCCGCCTGCAGCCTTGTCCCCTCTCCAGCTCTGAACCACGGTGCATCTGCATCACCTGGGAGCAGCAGCACACCCACCACCTCTCCTGTGGGGCTACTGCCATGTCACCCCTGTGTCGGAGGGGCAGACCAAGCACTTCAATGCTTTTGGAGATCCTTTCCTCCTCGACTTCACTAGGAAGACTCCTACAAGAGTGGGCTTGGTGTGTGAAAACTGCAACATCGTTAGTGTCAGCAATGAGACATACCGCGTCCTCATCTTGTAAGTGGAGAGACCAACAGCCTTCAAATACACGCACTTATTTTGATGTTTACTAGTGTGCTGGCGTGTGCAGTGCAAGACTGCCTTTTGCATATGGGAAGTTGAACAGGATGAAGCAAATGTTACCTGGATGCTCATATTTGATGTAAATTACAATTCACATCCCTGGCTGGACAACATGTCTGCTGGTTATAGGTATCCAGTATGATGGTTTGATTTTCTTGTGCTGACCAAACAAAGCAAGAGAAGTTCTGTTAGTTTTGTGGAACATTAATTGTACTCTAAGAGGACAAAATGACAAACACAGAGCCGTAACTCCCCTTGTGGTAGAGACACCTAGAAACCTTCACTGATCTGACCCAATCCATAATACATAATTTGAGCCCTGTGAAAATTCACTGTCTGGTTTTAGATGGCCTTCTATATTGTTTTCCTCCTGCTAGGGTAGAAAAATAGACAGCTGTCTTTACACATGGACTAGAAACAGTCATCTTGGCTAGGTGGATCCTTCTAAAATCAATATCTTGGTTAAGCTGAATCTGCATTGAGAAGGCAGGGAACAGACAACTAACCTACTGCTTAAATTTTAAAGATTAAAGTATGAAGAATCCCAACTTTGGTGACACATCTGAAAGATGAAGATACAGCTTATTATATTCTAAATGATGAAGAACCATTTTTTTACCTACTAGTTTTATTATTTACCTTTAGGCATCTTATTTTGTAACTTCAGACAATAGGTTTATAGGATTAATGCTAATACCAGGAGAAAACTACTCAGAGAAGGTAGTGAGAGCATTTCTTCTAGATTGCTTTTCTTCTGGAAACTTCAGTGTGACTCTGTTTACTTGAATCTCTCTGATCAAGTGTAATTTGGATGAATTCTCTATGCTCAGCTTGTATCATCTCAGTATATTTGCTTATTTATTTTAATATAAATTGTGATCAACACTGGTGAAATACAGCTTTATGCATCAACACTTACCCAGCTATAAACTGTAAAAGTTGTATAAGATGCAAAGAGAATAAGCTCAGTATAGGTGAGGTTTGGACCTTTTCTATATTTTAAACTATTGCAAATGTAATGCAGGACTTGAAAGATTTTCAGGAATATATTTTATCAGATTCTTTGCTATTATTTTGTAAGCAGTTTAATGGCAGTCAAGCCACAATTGTATAGGATAATTGCTAAAAATTAAATGGTTTATACTCTTTGTTTTTATTTTCATTCATTTTTTAAAGGTAATGATTTTTGTGGATTGTCTGAAACTATGGATTTTTGGACTGAACTCTAATTGTTTGCAATGCTGCCTACAGGCAAGTAGTGTGCAGAATGCTGCCTTTAAATAGACCTATAGTAAAGATAAGACTAAGTAGCAAATACTGTGCAAACCTTGCGTTTTGCTCATGTTTTAAGGTAGCGTTGGACTCATAATTATTTTTCTACTCACTCTAGGATTAGTGAAAAAGAGACAGAGATTTCACAAAGTAGGAAAAGATGTAAATTAAATGGTCACCATCTTTAGTTTGTTTTCTTTTTACTGATATGGTCCAGTTAGTTTCTCCTGTCTCCTCAGCAAGAGGCACATGCAGTGATCTGGGTGCTTTTGTGTGTGCCAACACAACAGGAACTCTTCACTGGCAGTGGGCGTGTGGAGATCCCTGTACAGTCAGAAGTCCAAGGGGTGTCCGCCAGCATCCAGTGGGTACACTGAAGAGACATGGGAGGGCAGTAATTCCCTCTCCATTAGCTGCATCTCTGGGTGTCTCTGCCCAGAGAGACCAGCTGAAAGAGGGAGGGCAAATTGCTTTACAAGATGTTGCTTCTGCTGGATACAGAGCTGCTTCTGAAAACTGTGGAACTAAACAACCAACACTTCAACAAAAGAAGACAACTAATTTAAGCAAGAAAGTTCTCTTTTGATTTATTGAAAGATGTCTGACGCAACACGTCATTGTTGCAAAATTGTTTTGGCTCTTCTGCAGTAGCTAGGTGGGATCAGCCACGTTCCAAGACTTGATTCTTCATTCTGCAGTTGCGTGCAAATGTCCACAGCTGCCCTGCCCGTTTCTTGCCATTACATTTTTTTCTCTTAACTGGAAACCACAGACATCCTAATCTAGTAAATGTGATATACAGCTCTGGAGCATATGCAGAGAATGTCCTTTTGCCTCTCCACTGACACAAATTCATTTCAAGATGACTAAGACATAAATAAATTTTACTTTACTAGCTTAGCAAAAAGGGACAGACCAGCTGCAAACAGTTAGCGGTGCTAGAAGAGAGAAAAGAGAATGTTTGTAGCCCTAAACATGGGATATACTCAGTCACCCTCAAACTCATGTTCTTGAGAGCCACAGGTCCAGGACTTGATGCTCCTAAAGCCACTTTTTCTTGCTTAACACATCCACTGTATCTGTCAAAATGAAGACTGGCTTGCCCTGCAGTCCCAGCCAGAACCCTGCTGGCTTTGGATAAAAACTCCTGAAAGTTATTTCTCTGTGTATTGAGCAATAATTTGTCATTCCTTGATATGCTGCTCAGCTCACTGCTCCAAGGTATACTGACTTTAATGCACACAGGCAACATTTGGTGCAAAAGTGCTCTCTAGGATGCCTTGGGGAGTCCACTTTTCTTTAAAATGACAGCAGTGGGATTTCTGGGAAGAGAAATGTTTCCAGTTCTTATATCCTCATCCAACACAGTAATCCTTATTCCAGTTGAGTGCTGGGGTAGCACACCTGGACAATACCTGGGCTGTGTCACCATGCAACAAGGTCTTGTTTCTTTTCTATGCCAGATGAAGACTTTCCTTTCTGAACTGCTGCCCTTTGCATTTTTAAAGGGCTTGAAACTCATTAATCATCACCGATTCAAGAGACACAGGACTAGATTCATGGCTTTAGTGACTGTGAAGTAAAATTGGGTTTGTAGTCTGTCAGCTGTCTGACTTCACAAATTAAACTGTGGAGTTTCTGCCGAGTCTGGGGCTTTTGAAGTCCCTAGAGCCTTTCTTTCTGTGGTCTGAAAAGTACAGTGGTAGCAGTTAAAGCAGCTCTTTGTCTCGTGAAAGCACACTGACTCTGAATCCCAAAGGTTCATACAGACCCTGGGAAGATGTTATGAATACAACAAGTATAGGGTTGTCTCATTGTCATTGAAACTGCACTTTTTATTAAATTATTTTGGGGAATGGGAATAGTGTTGGTTTTGTCTCTGATTAAATTATTGTCCCAAAATAGGAACTGTTGGTGTTACAAGCTTCTGCGTGGAGCAAAGTCCCTAGCAACAGCTTTGCTCTCCCCAGTCTTCCCTGAAGGTGTTTCCCCCCACTACGTGACTTCCCTTTGCACCCTCTCAGTGAGAGTGAGGGCTGAGGCTGGCAAACTTTTTATCCAACTCTTTATAAGATTTTTCCTATAAGCTGGTAGGTGGCACGTCCACCTTTCCGAGTCTTTTCGATGAGAACTACAGAATTCCCTGTAATAGATGCACTCCATTACATAGATGCACTCATATTCATGGGTTCAGAAGAGGTGATAAAGGTATTTCTACTCCAGAGCTCAGTGGGTGCAAGGTGTGAGAATATCCTGACTTCCTTGCAGTTGAGTCTATTAATTCACCCCATGTAAAAGGCAAAGCACTCCTCAGGCCCTGGGAGTACCAGCTTACTCTCTTCACTCACTGACGGCTCACAGCTCCCAGTCATTTTTTAACCAGACAGACACCCTACCCCAAACCTCTTCCTCACAGAGTAAAGAAGTACTCTAAGTAACAACGGTAAAGAAGTAGCTTTTTCTCTCTTTCAAGCTATAATTATTATTTTTTATTTCTGAGGCTAGAAAATAAACAAAACCAGCTCCAAACAGTTCAATCCAAATGAAGAAAATTGCTAATTTTTCTTGCAGGAATAGAACAAAACATATGAAAAATATTATCTACCAGTTGGGCTTTTGGGACATATTCTTTAGAGGTGATGGAAGCAAATTCAAATCCCCTCCTAGAATGAAATAATTCAATCTCTATCTTTGCTATCTCTGGCGCTTTGGAGATAGATCCTCCTTGTTTTTTGTCAATATAAGCCTCTCTCTCAACCCATTTATCCAGCAAGACTGTCTGACTTGAATTCAGTAATAGTTTCTCGCTGATAGTGCCTTGGTACGTAAGAGCATAAAACTGGGTCTTTGCATAAGGGCATCCCTGGAGTAGGGAGTGGCATCCCCAGGGGGCTGAAATGGGGTTCTGGGCCATGGGCAGGGTGGGGGGAGCCCTGGGGGACTGCCATGGGTCAGTAAGGGCGTGCGGTGCCCTCAGGACTTTGATATCTGGGTAGCCATGTAAATTTTCAGCATCTATGGCATCCTATAAAAGAGGAGATCTAAAGCTCCACCACATATTTTGTGTGTGGCTAACCCTTGCCATTCATTCTGCAAGAGTTTCCAAGTAATTTTATCTAAGAAAATGAACAATCGTTCCTTACGCTCTACTTGGTACTCCCTTGATAGTCCTCTATCTCATCCCTCCCTCATAGCCTCTTTTTCTCCCAGGCCAAAGACTCCCAGCCACTCCTTGGACAGAAGTTGGGTGACTTAAATATCATAATTTTATTAGTAAATACAATATCCTCTCCCCCTCAAAAAAGAGAAAAATGGACAGAGCTATCTAGTGCTTCCCGGCTGCTTTCCTTGTAATGCCCTGTAGTGTTTCTCAGATACTTTTCTGTTCCTGGCTTATATAACCAGACAGCTTAATCTGAAAGAAATACCTAGTGAAAAGACCCTCAGGTCAGTTAATGACGGGGTTTTACACATGCTCTCTCCTTTCAGTTATCTCATTCCATAAAAATAATCCCAGTTGTTTTGCATACTTACGCTGGTTTAAAGGGTGACTGCTATGTGCAAAGCTCTGGGAAAGGGCATAGCACAGGGAGCTCTGAGATATGGAAAAGGGATTGTGCCTGATCCCTGTGCACGGTCCGGAGTTTGTTCCTGCTCTTCTGTGTGCCTGGGCAGCTGAGCAGAGAGGTGTTCAGGCAAGGCATTACTTTCCTTTTAAAAGTGATGGTTAAAAGCTGCCAAACCCCCAACTCCTATGAAGTGAAAGCCAGAACCCTGAGAGAAATGTGGGACAGGAGTAACTGAATATATTTCTGCCTTGGGAGGCTGAGATAGGGATTTGCTGCCTTTCCCCTGCCACAGGGGTTCCGGCACCTGCTGCCTGTTGCCCCAGGCACAGGAGCCCTCCTGGGGCAGGAGGGTGAGGGGTAGAAAAGCGGCTGCAACGGGGGGGCTGTCAGCCTGCTGCCTTTGCCTGCTCCTCTGGACAGTGCTAGGTTTAGCCAGCAGATGGTATTGCTGGCATACGCCTCTGCAGAAAAGTTTTGCAAGAGGAATAATCAGGGGAAAAAAAGAGCTAGGGGAGTCTCCGTGCTGGGAGAGAATGCAAACTCAGGCTCACATGGACCAGGGAATCGCCCATCATTGCCACTTCCATCCAAAAGCCACCCAGCTTTTATTTTTTACTGTCCTACTATTGCCCAGCCTTTCTGCATCAATTGTCCGAAAGTGGGATTCAGCAGGATGCGTACAACGTTCAGGGTTTCTGTTCACTGCTGGATTAACTGTGCTTTTTATTTACCTTCCTTTTATGGCGAAGACTAATATTTTTACCATTCATAGATGCTGTGAAGAAAGCACTGGGGAGCTCTGGAAAAAATGAACGCAAACTGTCTTGCTTGGTTACTGGTTGTCAATGACCTGGTAATTAGAGGTATCCTGCAGCACTCCCAGTCTTAGAAAGGTCTGTTCATTGACTTTTAGTTTTTTACATAGCAGTTTGCTTAAGATATTTTTCCCCCAACATCCATTAACACTTGACAGAAAAAATGTCAGTTCCAGAAAATGGAACATCCATACCTCCTGAAATTACATGTAATTAACCAATTAGACACTGAAATCTGCCTCAACGTTCAGAAAATGTACTTCCTAGAGTATAATACCCTTCAGAGCCCTTTCTCTCTTCTAGGGAAGTAATTACTATTGCTGGCTTCCTAATTTCACAGGCTGGCTGTTACTGCTTTCTAGACAACAGCTTTAGGCAAGAGTCCTTCCCGTAATTTATTCTGAGCGAGAGAGTTTCTTGGAGCTCCTTGGAGTCTCCTCTTAAAAAACATGCAGCATGGGACTTTGCAAAGCCATTTGGTGTCACAGCCAGGAGTCGTCACATCTGTGCTCCGTGCTGTGCAGTGGCTCTGATTTCAGGGAAATGTCTTACTTCCGTGTCCTCTCTACAATGTCTTTTTTATACTGCATTCCATGCTCTACAGTGCAGCAGATGTATGCATTGCATATGATGATCTAATTCAGCTTCATATCTTTGAAATAAATTCCTTCACATACTCACTACATGTAAGCTGGGCCTTTAAAATGCTATATATTGTGAATGATTATAGCAGATTTTCCCGTATGCTTCTGGGTAAGGTAGTTTAGTAAGACATACAAGTGACTGCCTGAAGATGTGCATTTACCTTGTGCAAATGGAGGCAGTTGCTTTGATAGTGCTCTCGTTTCTCTGACTCTTACACAGGAGCTGCCTACAGTATTGCAAATATCAGCTAGAAAAAAGTTCAGGAGGCAGGAATGGCATCACAAACCGAGTGTGTTTGTGCTACTTCTGTGCAGAAAATCGCAGCTGGCTGGCGTATATAGGGTACCCAGGTCCTCCACCGGTTTCTTCTGGCTCCGCAAAAGCCATAAAGGAAAGGTGACTGGAGCTCTGTTTTGCTGCTTATCACCTGCGTGCTTCTGGGCTCACGCTATCAGAAATCATCCTTGCAGCCTGAGTTCGTGAGAGGGGGACTGCTGCAACCAGCTGGGTGGAAACCATGCACCACAGAGTTGTAAATGCTGGAGATTTTCTGGGTCATTTAGTATTGGCCCCATCCTAAGCGACACATATTTTAGCACTAAACTCCAGCCGCGGTCATTTTGAGGCCACTCTTCTCTCAGCAGCACTGTATTTTGTGTGCTGGTTGGTAATATGGTGCACGTGGGCTGGGAAGAACAACCACATTTCATATCACACATCAACCTTTGAAGCTACTTTGGCTGACACTAAAAGCATAGTGGTTTAACTACCATTTTCGGAGTCCTCAGACTTCTATTAAAGTGCAGATATTCTAATATATCCAGGAGAAAAAAAAAAAAGAAAGGATTTCTTGGTGGAATTTTGTACAAATGACTTCTGTTCTCTTTTCTGATCACTTTAAACAATTATCTCTCTAAGATCCCATTCTTCCTTTCCCTAATGCACTTATTGACTCATATCTATGGAAGCACCTTGCCTCCTGGCTCCTTTTGCTGGCTCATTACATGTATTTATTGCTGCATTTCTCTGAAGCAATTTCATTAAATTCTGCTTTATGGTTATCCCAGAAACCTACTGTTAGTATACAGTGCCCTTTCATGCTCATAGCAAGTGCAAGTTCATTCTGTCTCTTAAATTTTATTAATCTCTTCTAATCATTTAAAAATGAAAAAAAACAGTCAAGTTACTGCAGGATTTTGTTTCTTCCCATTAAGAGCAAAATAAACCTAATTTCCTGCAGCTTTCTGCTTTATAGCTCAAAGCTTTGGTGTGGATTACTTTTTTTGAGAGCTATTATGATTGCCCACAGGCAGAACAAGTTCAGTAGAATATCAGCTGCTGAATCTCCAAAGAAACATTCATTGGGGAAAAACTTGCAGTTCTTTGTTTGCAGCATTTTGTAGTTACTTAAGAGGCATTTCTGTTCCCTTAGCCTCATGAAAGGTGACTGTTAGAATTTTTAAAGTGCCACAAGTATGAGGCATGAATGTGAACATTATTGAGGGATTTGGAAAGCACTTTTGAAAGAGTCCAAAAGGCAGATTAAGAAAAAAAAAAAAAAGATGAGAATTATACATAGATTCAAAGCCACTTTTGTGCCCAAATCCAGGCAAAAAAAACCCAAACAAACCAAAACAAACAAAAAAAAACGCAACCCAAACCAAAATAGATACCTATAATTTTTGGTAACTATTGTTCATGCTCCAAACGACATAGCCACACAAATTCCCTTGACATCCAGATCCCCAAAGCTGTTTAGATGCCATAGTATGCGAATTTTGCTTGGAAGAGAGTGTGAATGAGAGGCCCTGTGGTGTCCAGCCCTTAGTCTAGTGGTGTGTTCACTGCCTTATGCAGTCCTGTTGCATTTTCAAACACATCTCAGGAATTAATTGCAAGGGAATCCCCAAATTCCTCTTACTCCACAGTGTAAGGTGTGCACATGTGCCCTTCCTCTCCCCAGTAGTTCCTGCATCCCTTAAAGCCACCTTTTGTGACTAGACTATCCTTCCCCTGACATGTGGGTGACCTGAGGATTTAGGCTCACCTAGCTTCACTTGCACTGTGACATTTCATCCACATGCAAATGCAGTACCTGGTGAAATGGGAAATAAGTGGCTGAGCAAGGAAAGGGTGCCAAGTTTTCCTTAAAGGAATCGCAACATTTTGGCTGGTTTGTTTCCCTAAGCACTGGGTGTTGTGCTTCTCCCAGAGAAAAGAAGTGAAAACATGACAAAAAATATTGGTAGAGAAATGAAAACAAAAAAAAAAAATTTGTCCTACAGCTTTGTTGAGGAGGAAAAATGTCAATGGGATAATAAGTACAATGTAATGTGTCCTCCCACCTATCCTTTCTTCTCCCCTGTATTTATAAAAGGAAACCCTGAAGGCTTTGCTGGTCACTGGTGCTTTGTACAAAAGCTTTAGCTATTTCTCCAAAACACATATTTTTACCCAGGTTATCCTGACTTCAGGACTGGGGTTTGGATTAATGCACTGTGTAGTACAGTTAGCTATGTTTGGAGAGTGCTCAAGCTACAGCTGCTGCAAAATCAAATTGTCCGATTGTTCAGCAAAAAATGGACGCTGGGATAACAGAGCAGCACTATTTTTGTGACGGGGCTAGTGTCCTGGTTTCAGCTGGGAAAGTGTAAATTTTCTTTCTAGTGATTGCTGTGAGAGGAATGTCAATAATATCTGTTGGTTTTAGTTGTTACTAAGTAATGTTTACACTGTTCAAGGACTTTTTGCAGGTTCCCATAGAAGCATAAACATGAATGATGGAATGGTCAATGAAATATTCCATGCCATAGATGTCATGCTCAGTATATAAATAGGCGTTAGCCGGGAGGTGGGGGATCCACAATCACTGCTTGGGGTGGTGCCAATTCACCAGGCAGTGAGAGTGACCTGTGTCATTATTATTATTATTGTTATTATCATTGTGATTTTTCCTTTTCTGTTATTGTTTCTATTAAACTGTCTTTATCTCCACACAGAAGCTTTTTGTTTTTTTTCTCCTCCCTTTACCCTCCTTTTTTTCCTCTTCTCCCCACCTTTCTGGGAGGAGAAAAAGTGTGTGTGTGGGGGTGGTTGAGAAGGGGCTGTAGTTGCATGGTTCTAGTGGCTGCCTGAGGTTAAACCACAGCAGCTGGATTCACCTGGTCTCCAGCTGCAGTTCAGGACACTGACTTCAGTGTTTAAATCCTTAGATGCTAAGGCCCCAGGTGCAAAGTTTGCTTGGCATGACTGTTTCCACTAACACCACTGCTTCTTGGCCACCAAGAATGCTGTAAAGGATGTTCCTGCAGAGCTGACGCCATGGAACTTTGTCACAGAAGCAAATTACTGAGGCTAAACCACAGTAATACAGTAAAAAGAGTGTGATTTAAGGCTGTTCTTCTGCATGGATGGTGAACTTTTAATGGGGTACCTTTTTAATGGGGTACCTCTTTACTGGGGACTATTATACAAACCTGGAGAATAAACTCTCTCTTTTTTAGCACACAAGTCCTTAACCCAAGGATCTCACAGGACAGAGACCCCAGCTGCAGTTTCTTGTCACCCCTATAAAGAATAGGTACTAACTTCTTCTGTGTTGATTCTCTGGTGTCTAACAATGACTAGGCAGCAGCCTTGTTCCCTGAGTGGACACAGATAAGCTACAGATGTGCTAATACATATGCTGAGGTTGTTTGCTGGTTTTGAGGCCAACAGCAAAGAAACCTGCCAGGTCCCTAGCATTAACTTCTCCCCCTCCAAAACAAAGTGACTGCATCAGCAATCAGGACCAGTCCCTCCTGGCCTGCGCTAAACTCCCAAACCAACCCCTTTGAGGAATGCTGCTTTTCTAACAGTGTAAGAGTATGGGAAGAGATTTTGAGTTTGTGTTTCTGGCAACTTCTCTCTATAGTACACTGGTGGAGACATAGCTATAGAGTTTCTCTCCTCTGTCTGGACAACTGTTTTCATGACATGTTAAACATGGTGGGTTCAAAATTTAATGGGGGAGAGGGTTGGCGCATACATGCCAAGTGCTTGTATCTCTTTAAGAAGTCATACGCTGCATGGATTATGCGCATCCTCAGGATATCTCAGGTTCCAAAATAACAGGGAAGATGAGAGATGGTCCAAGGAGAAGGAAAGGGAGGGAGTGTGGGCCATTAAACAGGTGTGTTGGTGTCCTTCTGCCCTTCTCTGTGAGGGGCTGTGGTAAGCACCCAGGTTAAGCCACCCAGCAAGGCAGGCACTGGGACTCTGTCACCCTCAGGGCTGGCCTTCTTCAGGAAAGGACTGAGCTCTAGAAGATGTAGCTGGATGAGAGCTTTGGATGTTAGTGGTGGGAAGTTTACTGGACTTAACCTGAATACTATAGGCAAAGGCAGCACCAATATTTCACGACCCTCATTCTTTTATTTGAGTCTATAGTTTTTTAACATGCATGAAGCAAAAGAAATAATTTGAAATTATTTTTCCTCCTTTTTTCTCCTTTCTGGTGCATTTTTATTAACCTGTACCAACTAATTATAATCACGAGAGAAAAGGCTTCAGAATGAATCCCTGGGCGGTGCTAGGAGTAATGCTGCCCCTTCAGTCTCAGTTCAGTTTCCTTGGACCTATGAATCCTGTTGTGTTCTTTAACTATATGATAGCTGTTCTTCCCCTAGACCCTGCATCCTCACTGCAGTTGTGTGTGGAGTAATGTGGTTCCTTCTCATTGCTCAGTGTGTTGGTGCCCTGCCTTATTCATTGTAGGCTGTTCAAACCATGCCCTGATGATAACATTATTAATTTCCTCCAGCGCTTTTCTTTGGGGCTGATCCCTACCATGACTGTCTTCTACACAAGCATCAGTCAATGTGTTGTTACAGTTCCCCATCGAGGGGTCCCCACTGTACAATCAGGGAGCAGAGTCACAGAGAGATTCTTAATTTTGGATGCCCATTTGAGGTATCTGGCATCTTTTCTCTCCCCAGCTGTTTAATTTTATGTAACACTGTAGACGCAGCTGGTTTTCATTTCAGTAGAGACTGTGGGAAAGTTATTGATAATCAAGCTAGATGTAGAGAAAATCTATGCAGCATGACTGTTTTTTTTAAAAAAGCCATATTTATTCATCTTGCCTGGCAGTGTTTACTGAACAGTTAACAACGGCAAAGCAAAACCCACATCTACAGGGCAGCCTACGACGCCCTGCACCAGGGTCTCAGCCTTCTCTCTGGAAATGTAGCTTCCAGCTCCCCTGAGAAATAAATCTTACAGGATTAACTGCGTCTCTGAAGTCCAGAGGACCAGAGGGATGAGGAGTGAATCCTGGAGGTGGAGCTGCTATTTCTGATAGCAGGAGATCACGAGCTTTGCTCCCGGCCCTGCAAGGCCTATTCTCACCACAGCCCCTGAGGTCTCAGTAGACCGGCATTACCGGTGCTACTTTCTCTTCCTCATCCTCATCCTTACCCACCACTGTTTCTTCATACCTTCTTCTGCCATCTCTCTCTTCCCTTTCTTCCTTCTCTTTCCTCCTCCCTTGTTCCTCCCTCTGCTTCTCCTTTTCCCCTTCAGTTGGCAGTGACTGGAGAAATACAAACCTGTTATGAAATGCAAACCAATAATCCAAGCATATTTTATTAGTTTGGCCTCTTTTTCAGGCCACACCATATTTTCATTGTTGATATGGATCAAGGGTTTCTCCCTGGCAGTCCAGCATGTTCTGAAACCCTTCTGTGACTCTATCACCACACTCATCTCTGATTTTTCCTCCCTCCCTCAGTAATCTCCCACCTGTTCACCCACACTTTTCCTGTATTCAGCTTCCAACTCCATACAAACTCCCAGTCTTTCCCTCCCTAGATTTTCTGTCTCTCTCTGGCACCTCCAAGCTCCCAGCTCCAGCCCTGATTTCCCTCCAAGCATTCTCTGATTTATCTTTCCTTATATAAAGTCTTTCTGCAGTCATTCCCATTCCCCTACTGAAAACTAGCTGAACTGCCAGGCTTGAAGGACTGTGATCAACATCATGAAGCCAGGCTTGAGGCTGGTCAGTAATGGTGTATACCAGGGATCAATAACAGAATGACCTGGGCAACAGGGCAAAGTGCACACTCAGCAAGTTTACAAGTGACAAAAAACTCTTGCAGGAGGAGGCTCAGGGGGTCATGTAACACCACGTTAAACATCAACCAGCAATGTGTTCTTACAACAAAGACGGTCAGCAGCCTCCTGGTCTGCATGAGGCAGCGCGTTGCCACCAGGTCAAGGGAAGTGATCCTTCCCCTCTGCTCAGCGCTGGTGAGGCCACACCCGAAGTGCTGGGTCCAGCTCTGGGCTCCCCAGCACTACTAGAGTGAGTCAAGCACAGGACCACAAAGATGATTAAGGGACTGGAATACCTCTCATACAAGGAGAGGCTGAGAGCTGAGGCTGCTTAACCTGGAGAGGAAAAGACTGGGGGGGATCCTATCCATGTGTATAAGTACCTGAGGGGGGGTAAGTAAAGAAGACAGAGCCAGGCTCTTCTCAGGCGTGCCCGGTAACAGGACAAGAGGCAGTGGGCCTCCTGAAATACAGGAGGTTCCAATTAAACATATGAAAAAGCTTTTTCCTGTAAGGATGACAGAGCACTGGCACAGGTTGCCCGGAGAAGCTGTGGAGTCGTCATCCCTGGAGATATTCAAAGCCCTACTGGATGTAGTCCTGAGCAACCTCCTCTAGTTGACCCTGCTCTGAGCATGGTGTTGGGCTAGACGATCTCCAGGGGTGCCCTCCAGCCTCAGTTATTCTGTGATTTATTCTGCTAGTACAGGTAACTTCCAGAGGGGAAAGAGCTTGGTCCGCAGAACACAGTTTGCTTACATTTCTCCATACAATCACAACAGCAGCATTCAATTACTTGCACGTTACCTTCATTTCACACCTGCACTAATTGGAAGCAGATTTATGAGTGCAAGCCTGACCTCTGTTTCTGGCCCTGAAAAGCTTTTTCATGGAAGTTGAAGGGAATGCTGCTGGGTTTTTTTTGGTAGGGATTCACAAACTCTTCCTAGAGCAGGAAACACCATTCAACTCCTCCCCATTATTTTTTTTACTAGCATTAAAACTGGTACAGAATAACATTTTGCAGGACAGAGAATTACAGATGTGGTGTACAAGGCAATAGATTTTAAGGAAAATTTTCTACCTGCCTGAGAAAGATTTCTAGTAACAAGCAGAGCTCCTGTAGTAACAGCAGGGGTCAACTGTTCATCATGGACGTTTTCATTTCAAAGATATGCTTATACAAATTTAATTATTTTTAAGCATGTAATACGGTATTGCCACAGCTAGTAATAGGCCACAAGCTTTGTACTGAGTTTGCAAGGCCTCAGGACTGATGCTTGTCAGGCTTGCTCTGTGTGAATATTTTGTGACCTGCCTGCAACTTTGTTTTACTTGGTTTAGTTGTAATAGCAATTTTTCTAATTAACTTGGTGACTGTGGCTTAAGACTTAAGGCGTAAAAGCATGCTAGCAAATATTAAAATGCCTCCAGGTGGATTCTGGGATGAAGAAGGAGAAACCACTAATGTCAACATCATGTTCTTCCCAGAAAAAGCCTTCAAATGCTGATGACTTGCTGTAACAACCCCCTGCCATCATCAGTATGAAACCACCTACGTTGGGGCCCAGAGGAGCAGGGAGAGGGTCAGCACCCTCAGAAAGGGTGGAAAATAAGAACTATTTGTGTATCAGTTATGACTGTATTGTTGTTCTTTCTTTACCTGTAATAATTAAATCTGGACTAATAATGGTTATACTGTTAAGATTTAAATTATTGAAATTCTTGGCTTTATATGTAAGGTGTGTTTCCTCTTTGCCTGCGAGCAAAATCTTGAGCATAATAATTCCTAGTTTTTAAAATCCAGATTGTAGCATGTCACTTGATAATCACCAACAAATCCACAGACAGTGGATGATCTTAAAACCCTCACAATTTCCATGACTGCATACCAGGTCATGGTAGTTCTGTAAAGTCCTCCACCAATGCAGCTTCCATAGGTCTACTACAAATGTTGTAAGAACATAACTATGAGACAGACTTTTTGATTCAAACTGAGTCCAGTTTAGCTCTCAGATTTTATTTCATCTAACAGTTAACATTTAAGTCATTCACAATAAAACATGTTTTGATGATTGCTGCAAAGGTTAACTCATTTTCTAAATCTTCAAAAGTGTTGCTTGGGTTTCTGTACCATTCTGTCACTTTGCTGAGCTGTCAAGAAGGAGCAAGAGATGGTCTGTAAACCCAGTAAAGCCTTTGTATGTTAAGACTTCCCAAGCAGGTAGGCTTTGAAAGAATCCAGTGCAGAAACTTACAATTTTTTTCATAGCTTTCCTTCTATTTTTCTCCTTGGATGACAAGGAAGAAAACTGGGGCTAAGGTGGAACAGCTAATAGAAAAAAAACATAGAAATCAAAATTGCCATCTCTGCATTGACCTCAACACTCTGAGAGATTAATGTCCTCATGGCAAGGGGGCAGATCACCTCTACCTTAGTAGACTGAAAGACTAACCATAGGAAGTTGCAAGATGTCTATCAAGGACTTTATCAAGTTCAAGTCATTTAACTGGAGAATTGCTGACACTGCATCTATCTTCAAAAAGCAGGAAAATACAATCTGGACAACAACAGAATTGATATCTACTGTCCTTGATTTTACCTGAAATTGCATGGGGAGATGCTTTAGTGGTTGAGGAGACAGAACATAAAAATATATTGAATGTCTTAGTAGCCCTGCTACCATTCCTACTTGTCCCTGACAATAGGGTGATATTGTTACTGTTGGAAAGTTTGGGGTCTGTAAGCAGTTTGAGATCTGAGTCATTCTGTGGGATGAAGATCTTGCTAAGTAATATGTTCTCTGAAGGACATCCTTTGCAATAAAAAGACTGTGATTGTGTAACAAGGTGTCCATTCATGCAAGAGATTCTTGCAGAAAGCATCCCCAAGGAGAGATTGTGAGTCACATTCGCTCCTTTGCTAATATAAGACACTTTGGAGACGTGATCTGTTGTTTAGGAAAGTGTGATGCACGCGGGTTGTTCATAAAAAAAAAAAGTGGGATGACTTCTTTTCTTTCTCATCTTGTGGATCATACGTTAAATAATGACCTCTAAGGGAAAGGCAGAAGGTAATTTCTCTCAAAAATTTGAACTTGTTAATAGCAGTCCTCAAAGGATCCCTTTGTAATTTATCAGGAAACACTGTAAATACTTGTGGTGTAGGCCACTCTGGACTGCCTGCATACACTACTCTCTTTGGGTTCTCTGCTTTTGGGAAAACAGACCATTACATGCTTCTCGGTTGGTGCGTAATTTACTCTGCCACTAAGGCAATAAACAGGCATAATACTTAAAAATAAAAAATGCAAGAGTTTATACATTGGGACTTCAAGGTCAGGCTTTCCATTGCAAAGTAGGAAACAGAAGGTTATAGGTCAAACAAATACATACAGTCAGAACTGTTTCTTAAAAACCGTGTGTTCTTCCCAATGCTCATTTTCTTTTACCTTAGGGTTGGTACTCATGGCAAGATCCCCTCTTCTGAATGGTGCCCTCAGTTCTTATTTTAGGGCTTCCTGCAGGGCAGCCACCTCAGTGTCTTCTCTCATCTCCATTTTATTATTCAGATTTGGAATATGAATGCAAATGTATTTGACGGTTCTGTCTGGAAGCTTGTATTTTGGATTCTTCGCTCAAAGATTTTATCACTCTAGGGGTCATCCCTGCGAGAGCAGGTAGTATATGGACTGTGAAAATAATACGAAAGCTCTTGTTGGAGGTGGCTATGGGATGCTACCCCATCCTCTTTAGTCTTGCTCTCTTGCTGCTGATGCACTCACATCAAATGTTATACAGGCTGTTGGTTGTAAATGTCTTCAGGTAAGCTTAAAATTTCTATTATGTTGCTAGTTTTCTATACAGAATGCAACTGGGTGCAGATGACAGGTTATTATTTACTCCATCTGAGCATGTCTATAGGAGGGCAAGCATCCTCTGTTCTCCACAACTATTTCTTGAGATCCTGTGTCATGACAACTCATTTGCTTTAATTTTTAGTCTCTGCAACCCAGTTTCTCATCCAAGAAGAAGATAAAGCCCTCAAAATCGTGGGAGCAGTATCTGAGGCCAAAGACTTCTGGGAAAATAGGATTACCCTGGAATATGCTGTAGAGGTTCTTGTTCAAGCGGTGTTTGCCTTTTCTGATGCCTTGGTCTGTCTTTTCATTCCCAAGCTCTACACGTGCACCAATGGCCAGGCTGGTGCTCTTGGAGGAAGCACCTGTAGCCCACTGCTGTGGAGATAATTGTCCTTGCAGTCCTGAAACCAAGGAGGACTGCAGTAAATTGCTTTCTGTACCCTATGAGTACTTTTCTCAAAGTGGAAGCTAGATGAAAACTCTGTCTCTACAAGAAACCTTTCTGCTAGGACTTTAGAGAAGTTGTGACAAGCTGGAGCAGCAATGTCAGAAATACAAATTTTAACACGTTTTTACTGTGTAGGTGACCAAGCCCTGGCACAGGCTGCCCAGAGAGGTTGTGGAGTCTCCACCCTTGGAGATACTCAGCCTTCTGCACACGGTTCTGGGCAATCAGCTCTAGGTGGCCCTGCTTGAGCAGATCAGCTCCAGAGGTCCCTTCTAACCTCAACCAGTCTGAGATCCTGTCATTCTGTTCAAGTCACTGCTCTGCCTGATGCAGACCAGGACTTGCCATCAGGCTTTCACACTGATTTCTCAAACCTCATGTCCAAGTTTTCTAGCATCTCCTCTGCTCCTGTCCTTGTTTAACTCTGTACCAATATCTAGTATTAGTGGAAGGTGGGATCACAGCGCAAATGAGCACCCTCATCATAAAACTGTTGACGATTAGGAGGCTGATAGTGCACCTTCTCCACCTGTGATTGAGTAGAAACCCCAACCTATGGAATGTAGCTGATGCACCTTTGTGAGAAATCCTGCCTTCAAGTGGTTGACATTTTGTCTTTCATCTGAAAAAGTCCCAATAAACTCTACTCCCAAATAGCTTAAAATGTATCATTTATCAGGGCTTTTCTCTTTGCATTTGGAGACTATTCTGTGAGTGAATAGACATCAGTATTAAGAAAACTTCTGTTATATCAAGCCTGTTTCCCTTTCACGCCATTAGTCCAGAAACTATATTTCTGTCCCTTCTTAGCTCTCTCACCCTGCACATCAACTGCAACCTGTGAAATTGTAGGGGGAAATGTAACCTACCACAAGGGAAACCCCAGCAAAGTTGTGAGACAATGTCCATTCCCAAACAGAAAAAAAGAAAGAGGGAGAAAGAGAAAGGGATCCACTGTGTGGAAAAAGCAACTTCTATAAAAAAATGATGACTAAAGCTTGCCAATGTATTGAATGGTAAGACTAATAGGGATTTCAGCTGTTGAATGGCAAATAATGTTTCTCTGGAAGGGCATATATACTCTAAGGAGCTAAAAGAGGAGCTGAAAATCAACTCTGTATATTAAATGTACAGAAGGTGTAAGTCTTAAGAAGAACAACTCTAGGCACAAGAATTTGGGTTTTCCAATGCCAAATAAAGCTGACAAGGTAGGATGAATTGTACAAGCAAAAGCAGAGCTGTACAAACTTGGGTTATTAACCAATGTCCTAATAAGAGACTGGAACAACAATAGAAAGAACCTGCAAACATCTGCGAAGTAGTTTTTTCCAGTATAAACAGAACTAGCTACATGATTGTGATGTACATTAGTGGGTCATGGACTGACAAACACTAAAGCATTGTTGCTATGGTGAATGTGTTGTCAAATGTGGTTTCAGGCAACTATGCAAGAACTGTTGTTATGGTTTGAGAAACCCACAACAATTTGTTGTTGTTTAGACAATTATTCTATCACCCGATGACCCCTCCCCACCCAGAAAAGGGAATCAGGGGAAAACAAGGAAACACAAGGGTTGAAATATAAATAGATTTAGTAGGATAAGACTAAAAGAATAACATTAATAATACTAAAGAACCAGTATTGATCCCAATACCAATATAAAATATACAAGGATTATACTCAGCCAATTCTATCAGTAGAAGCTGTGCACTCTCAGCAGTGGACAGCAAATGTCGGACACTGTGAGTGCTACAGCTTCAGGAGGAAGGAAAGGGCTCAGGGGTCTGGCACTGGGGCAAGAAGTTCTGTGGATTGTCACCATCAAGGAAGAGAGAGCACTTCACAGGAAACTTTCTGATTTATATTGAATGTGACATTCATGGTATGAAATAATCCTGTTGGCCAGCTTGAGTCAAGTGCCTGAGTCTCGCTCCTCCTTGTCCCTGCACCTGGCTAACTCAAAAACACTGAGACCTTGAAATGCACATACCATAGCTGGCTATAAAGTAAATATTTTCACAAATTCAGACAATAGAGTCTTCTAAAAGTGCAGTTTTCCCAAGCATTAGAAGAGAAATTAGTCCTGTGTTGCTCAAACCAGAACAACTATCAACATGGCTCCTTTTCTGTCACATTAAAGCTAGTCTTGAGGGTGGTTTTTAAGCTACATTGAAAAGAATCATTACTGATAACTGATAGTTAACAAGTCATTAAGCAAATAGTAGCTTTACAGTCATCTTCATGTATTACAGCAAGTGGCACATCTGGTAGAGCATGTAGCGTCTTGGGCACCCACAATTTCTCAGGTATGTACACAATTGTTCTTGACCCTAAAATATAAGTCATTAGCAAGGATGTGCACAATCTTCACTGGTGAAAATCTGCACTCTGCATCTTCTGAGGTTCAGCCCATCCTCACCGTATTTTCTTTTGCAGCCCCTACACCATATGCAAAATTCAAAGAGAAGTGCCCACTAAAAAGGAGAAGAACAATTATTGCTCTGCAGGGGACATTTAGTCTCCTCTGAATGATCCTTCTGCTATGAGGAAGGTTTTCATGTATAGGATATGGTGAAGCAGGGATAAAGGATCTTCCCTTTTGTCCAGCACATCACTCCCTTACAGCTATTCCTGAGGATAAGGGTGACCTGGGCTCTCTCTCCCATCTTAGGGGATTTAAGTCCTTCAACTTTATCTCTTTGGATGTATGAGCTAGTCTGTGACAGAAGATGAGGAGTGAAAGGAGGAAAGGGAACATGGCTGACTTCAAAACTTCCCTTTGTCATGCAGACAAAGGGTTAAATCTGGATGAACCGAAGTGGGATTTCAAAATATGATATTTTTTTTTTTTGGTCAATAATAAGTGAAATTTGATAGCAGGAACTAATGTTCTATTAGGCATCTCTCAAAGTATCATCCAAGTGTTGTCATTCAGCTTTATTTGGAGGGAAGAGTAGCATACTTCTGGGAAAACAGAGGATCCCAGAGAATCCAGCTAGGTTTTGAAGCTGGTCCCCATTATTTTGGCCACTGTTTGGAAGGGACAATGTGACTTGTAAGAGGTGAATACAAGGAGTCCTGCTTGATAAAGACACACATTAATATTTTGAATTCTGTACCATATAAAATATCCTGCTAAGCTTTCTCATGAAAGTACGATAAAATTTCTAGTTAGGGAAAAGCACCAGTACAGCTCCCGAGGGAAAGAGCAATTAATGTAGAAAGAAACTAAAGAGCTGGCCTCACAGCCACACCAAGGAGGTCAATGTCTTCTGAAGCAGCATGCAAAATACTGCATTCACAGACAGTCCCACCGTGTTCAAAGGGTTTATTCGAAGTGATGCAAGTTAATTAGAGGAAAGTTGAAGGGCTGTCAGATAACGCTAAGCTTCATTAAATATTGGCTCCCTGGCAAAACCTAGGAGAGAGACATGATCCTTTTTTTTAATTGCTTTATACTTTTACAGTGTCTTGGACACCTTAAATATCAAACGCCTACACAGATATAAATAACCAGTCATAAGGCAGAAGACAGTAGGGGAGCCTCACTCTCTTGGCAGGGGTTACGCTAAGCCAAGAAAGTCATTACAGAATGTATTTTTGTTTACATTAAGTAGACAGAAAATGTGACAATGAAGTACCCCCAGTACCCACTAGGTCTTTCATAGAGCTAGGAAAAAATACACATGAATTGCAGAATTGTGACAAGCAGAATTATGCAGAATGATTTTTTCCTCCACCTTGAATAAAATTAACTGATCTTACTTTCTTGAGGCTTATTGGAAGATTTGTTTTGTTTTGTTTTGTTGTGGTTTTTTTTTTTTTTTTCTCTGCACAAACCATTTTCTGCTACATCAATAAAACTATGGGATTTCAGAAACTGGAACAGGATTTGGATGAAATTTGTAGCATGTGAGCAAATGTGGATGCCAGCTGAAGACTAAAGTGGATAGCACAAGTGCATGAACTTGGAACAGTCATGGGACCAGAAAAAAGTCGTTGAGTGCAGTGGTGTTTAGGACTCTCAGATCCATAAATCCATTCCCATGGCTGTTTCTACAGCATACAGACACGGTAACTAGGAAGAGCAAATCATTTCTCTGCAAGCTGCAGTACACTACAGAGAGGTTTACTGAAAAGTATTTAGGGGTCTGCAGATCAAAAAAGGTTTCAAACCACGTGCTTAGTCCAGGCTAACAAGCAAAGCAAGAGTGCATGAATGTCTGGGGTCCTTTACACACTCATGGCTGCAATTCTAAGCTGACTGACCACGTACACACATCATACTCAGTCCTGATGGAGAAATATCCCCTTACTAACATGCTCTTCTGATTTGCAAAGTAAATCTTTGTGGGGTATCATGCATTGTTTTTAGAAAGAGAATAATTTTTAAATCTACAAAAAATATCTGTGGTCATTTATCAGTACAAACCATATTGAGCATTTGCTCAACATATCCTACATGAAAAATCTTGAATTGGTTTCACTGAATTGTCCCTTCCAGAGAGATTTGAAATGTAGGAGGGAAAAAAAATCAACTGACAGGGAATCTACCACATCTCTAGCTGAGTTGTTGCAATGCCTCACTGATGGTTAATTGCACTTCAATTTTAGAGTTGAATTTGCCTACCTTCTGCTTTCAGATAAATGTGTTTTCCCAAGGCCCTCTCCCCTGCCTCTTTCCAGAAATTGCCAATTATTTTAGTAACCAATGCAAAATACTTATTCAAGATGTTGGGATTTGGCAGGGGGCAAGGAGCAATCAGTACTGCGTGCTTTGCTACAAAAGTGATCTCCGACCTCAGGGATGGCACAGCAAACTGCAGCCTCAGCTCAGAAACCTTCCCGGGCAAACTATACCGTAGCAAAGTTGCAAGTTGCAGCTTTGATTTTTTTTCCTATTTACAGCTCTGCCCAGCCTTGCCTTTATCAATAAGCGTCATGAAGGACTCTGTGCACATCCTGTCATTCAGTCAGCATGTGAAAACCTTCTTTGACAGATATTTAGATACAGGAGAACAAGGAAAACAACCCCCGCTTTCTGATGATTCTCGTGGAGTTTGTCTAAAGCATATAGCATTCGGTTACAAACCTTTGGTCATCACCATCTGATTTCCTGCCAGGTATGGCTCTGTTACCTTTTCTGGTTTTATATGCAGAAAACACCAAGGCTACTGCTTTGGCTCAGGCATCTCGGAAAGAGTTCATCCTTGATGAGCAGCACACACCTGAAGCAGCCTCCTTCATCCCTGTCCCTATGGGGACATGAAGAGATGCCATACAGCCCAGACCATCCCAAGCAGGGATCGTTGTGCCCACCAGCGTGACTTGGCATTGTGTGACCAGCCTGCGGCACTGCCGCTCTCCCCAGGCTCTGCGGGGCATCTCACAGCCAGGTCCCCTCCAGAGCACTGCTAAAAGGCAGCGCAGACAAAGCCATTGAGTTTTAGATCTCAAGTGGCTACTCTTTGGTCTCCTTTGGGAAAGACGGCTGCCTGCACGACCTTAGGGTGGCAGGCTTACTCAGACTTCCCCCCCTCTCCCAGGGAAACAGCAAGAGGAGAGGAAGGACACGGTCTGCTGCGCCTCTGACGAGTTCACCCTCCAGGCTAAACAGACAGGAAAGTAGGGAAGCTTCTGGAAAGAGATTATCCCAATGAAGATTAGATTGTATTACACATTTACCAAGTTAAGTTGACAAAATTACACCAGTGCTTTTGATCCTAGTGATACATTTTGTAATTCACCATTAATTCAATGACTAGTGTCTACCCACTGGACAGTGGCTTATCAGGATTACATTACCCCGTGGAATTGGGGGCCAGGGAAAAAGGAGGGTTTATTTTCTGAGGAAAGCCAAAGATGTCTTCGTATCCCTAGTCAAAGCACCAAAGGATCATTGCATCCAAAGCAGCAGGGCTATGGCAGTGCACACATTTCCAAGCACACTCCTGCCCAGTGAGGAGTGATCCTTGTCCTGTTTGTGCAGTGATCGGTGCAGCTCTGCCCATGGACATCTTTCCCACTGGGATGGGTGGCTCAGGTGATGTGGAAACACTGTGCACAGGAAGCGCTTGGGATTGGGCTCTCCTCTTTTCATGCCAGTGTTAAAAAGCAAAAGTGGGCTCTGGAAGGAAAGCTTGACCAGCTCTGCCATGCAACTCCCTGTGGGGAGCTGTGTTTTTTAAGGTACACCAAGGACTCACCTGCAGTCCAACTAGAAAGGTTACACCCATTTCTTCTAGATCTGTGGATGGCATTTTTCACTCTGAGCTACTGCGAGCTTCTCACTTGCCTCGTTACATTGTCGTCATTATCAATGACAATCTGCCCTTCAATAATCTCCAGTGAAAGTGCACATATAGCTGCTTGCCTTATTAAGTGGATGAATCCATGTGTGAATTAATTCAGCTGCGTATTAGTCAGAAGAGCTTGGCAGAGAATACCACACTTGGAGTTGTCTGATTTTTTTCTTTTTTTTTTGGTCTGTTTTGTGACGCCCTTCTCTTCCCGGTCACGAAGGCGCACTAGGTGGAACTAGATACATGTTGTGTAATTCTTGCTTAAAGAATACAATGTGTTTTTTTTTCCAGTTTACTAGGTGATGAGTGCCTTGTGACACATGGTGTGACAGACCAGGCAAGATGGCATTGGTCAGGGAGATGTGTGAAATCCCCCTTTCCAGTTTAGGGTAGTTATTCTTTAAACATGGAACAAACATGGTTTTCCAGAAATTTCATACAGACGGAGGGTGGGGTGTGTGTTTGCACCAAATAAATCATCTGAAGCTTGGGAATCTATGATGATAGCTTCTTCTGTGTTTAGTCTTTTTTCCTAGGAGTTATTTATTCAGTCTGTGGTGTTCTTCATGCTTATTAGCTGGTGAAGATCTTGAAGAAAAGTTTTCCTGTAGACCCTTATGTGTGCACAAAGAAGAGGTTTAATGGTATTATATTGTAAAAAAGAAGACTAGTGTAGATTATTTGTTGTCAAAACAAGTCTAACAGAACAAGAACATTCTACTTATATACTGGAAAACACAAAAAAATGGACAATACCTTGTAAAGGACCTTGTAACTCTGTCCTTTCCATGCTCAGCCTGAGTTGCCCATGTCTGCCAGGTTGGGGATCGCCAGTGAAATCCCCACCAAGGGCTGCTGTGCAGGCACACACATGTCCTTTTTCTGCTGTATACGTCCTGTTCTAGCACGTGCTGGTGCCCGTCTTGGTGCTGCGAGTGCGCTGCTGGCTTTTGGCAGAAGATGCAAACACAGCTCAGAAAGATGTCTCATTTTGGCAAGGGTTTTCTCCAGGATAAGATCTGCCTTGTGTTCAGTATGAGAAGAAGATACTGCTGGGCTTTTTTGTTTAAAAGGATTAGATGTCTCTTGGTGAACAGCAGCTAACTTTATCCACCAAAAATTTAGCAGATGCCACCATATAGTGCCTTTTCCCCCTTTCCCCTCCCACACCATCCATTTCATAGTCTGCCACAGTGGTTTCTTGGGCTACAAGCGCATAAAGCCATGGAAAGACTTCAAAAACACCTGGCAATATGCATTGAATTTGAAGCCAAGTTTTCTGGTTTTGTGTAGTAATTTTAAAGATGGATATTTTTTTGAACCACAACACAAAAGATAACCTTTATGTTTGGGGTTTTTTCCCTAACTTTGTTTAGATTCAGAAAATTCTGTCTTTTGCTCATCTATTTAAAAAATCACAGCAGGCTAATGAGAGTGCCTCAGGGTAGCGTGCTCTGCCCCCTGACTTTTTAGATACCTGACCACCAGAAAGGGATCTACTACTCCATAAAGCAGAAGAGAGGAAAAATGAGGGGTATCAGAGCAAGATATTCAGGAACTAGTATGTTGAACAATGAGACATTTAATATCTCCACTCAGAAATACAGAAAACAGAAATAGATCTTAAATCCCAACCCACTGTCGGATGTAAGAACCTACATCTTGGCCACAAGTCCCTGTCTGGCAGTTTCACATTGAACCCACCCCTCCACTCCACCCATGTCCCCAAGTACATGCTTAGCCAAGATTTGCCGTAAGAACTCAGTTGGATCATCAAGGCTCAATCTTTTTCTCTAAGGCAATAAAAATAAAGGCGTTCAGGTTGTTAATTTAAAGGGTATTCAGTTTATTCAGGGTATTGTTTTTTTTATTTTGTCTGTTTTTGTTTTGTCATTGGTTTTGTGTTTTTGTCTTCCCTTCAACCTGTGTTCTAATCATAAAGCTACAGGGTATTTTGCAATCTTAGATGTGCTTTGGACATAAGGAGAGATACGCTTGTTGAAACTCTTTTATGTTGGGCAAGCCTGAGCAGGTGTTTGATCTAGTAGCTAGACAGCTGGTTTTGAAGGGGAAGGACATAGGCTGAGTCAAGAGAAAACAGTTCCTGCATGCTGGCCCTGCCACTTGACTCTCACCATGCTGTGCTGTGATATGGTGGCCTTGAGCTGACATGATGTAAGGATATCAGGCAGATTGGGCCCCTCCACCAGCAGAGAGAGGTATCTAGCTTGTGATTGCCAGCAGGATGCAAGTGTGGACCAAGAGAGGGGCATCCGGGCTTTCAAGGCTTGGAAACATTATTTCTGCTTGGAATACCTGAATCTAGCTTGGGTTCATATGGATGCTACACTAAATATGTATATGCGTTTCCAGGCTTTCAGCAACAGATGAGACAGGTTTTAAAGGATCAGAACTTCAGACGTAGGCAAGATTTAAGTACTAAAAGCCTTTTGTGGCTCTATTCTCAAGTCATTTGGAGTAATTAGCTGTCTGTTCTCTCAGGAAAATGAAAGGCAGAAGAGGATATATGTAGAAGGTCAGCAATTTCCTGTTAATCACTGTCAGTATGGTTTGTAGATGTAAGAAAAGCTAAGCACCATTCCCTGTCTTCATTTCCCTGAATGCTAATCTCTTCTGCAGACTCTCTTGGTCTCTACAGCACTTCCAAAGTTTTGGTGGGACTACATCCAAGGGGAAGTCCCCGCATTTTTAAACACAGTTCTCTTATTGCCAAGTGCTTCCAGTATACTCATTGTCCACAATAGACATCATGTAACATGGAGCTTCATACACGAGGCACCTGGAGACCACCACCAATACTACAAAAGAAATGGCTGCAGCCACAAGAAAAGCGTGCTCCCTCTGGGAGGACCTTTACACAGAACAGAATGTCTTTGCCCTGCTGCAGTTGGATTGACTTCAAATGAGTTGCACAGTTCCCACTTGTGAAAAAGGAAAAAAGGGAAGGTGGAGCCCAACATTTGTTCAAATTAGTCTTTCACTATTTCCTTTTGGAAATATTCATTTAGCCTGAAAAAAAAAAACAAAATCATGATGAGAATTTTGATACGTTTATTTCTAATGCTTATAGCTATTGGCCTTCTTTGTGCAGTATATCCTGAGGCCTTAAGATGCTGTAACATCTCGGAAATGAATTAGCCAAGGCACTTCGAGGTTCAGGTTTTATCAGTCGGTTAGCCAACTTGTCCTTTCAAAATTATTTTAATCAAGGTTCCCTAGACTGAACATTAATATAAATACTTTTGTGCAAGGATTCTATGATTCTATCATTCCATTAATATTTTAGAAGAGTTTCAAGTAAATGTAATGAAATGCCTTTCCAACTCCTTTCTCAGCCCTTAAGTAAGTAAACTCTTTTACATTGTGAATACAGGTGAGTGAGGAATGGGAAAGGCAAAAAATAGAAATAAATTTCCTAAATAAAACATAAGTAGGAAGTTTGCATTGTTTCAGGTTATTTTAAAGGACTGCTCTCTATTAAAGCACTGGAAAGCATATGAAGGAGATAAATCACACAGCCTGAGTTGATTAGAAAGTGTTTTGATGCAGTAAAAATTCATTACATACTAAAGAACATAGAGGTTTTTTAGGTTTCTGGATTAAGATGGCAGAAATACCAGTCCTTGAACCTGTTATTTAAATGATTTTGCTATAATACTCCTCTCATTCTAATTTATAGTGTGATTTTCCTTCAGATGTGACAATGGCTTGCAGATATTTTAACACCATCACTTTTAGATGACTGCATCAAATTGCCATTAATTACATTAACATGTTACTTTTGTTAAAAGGACTTTTTAGAAAGGCTTTGCAAGTTTCATGAAAGCTAAAATACCTCAAGAATTATCATGACCTCCCTTGGCAACAGCTGAATTCACAGCTGGAAGAAAGGCTGTAAATGAGTCTAATTTTACCTCCTATGTATCGGTGACCATCAATGCTTGAGTAGAAGACATTTGCTCTGTCCGTCACCAGTGAAGTCCAAGACATTGATGAGTGCCCGGAATGGCAGCTGAAGTTGTTCTACATGGGAGACCACTAGATCTGCATAGGAGATCTACTGAAGCCTTGAATTTGGATCTGCACTAAAATAAACAAAATTTAGCACACTGTCTGTCCTCCTGGAAAACCGAATATGGCAGAACACTGGTGCCCTCATTCCTTGATACTGCCAAAAAAGGCTCTGTTCCATCCAAAACTGGAATGATAGTAAAAAAAAAAAAAAAAAATCAGCTTCATCAGCAAAATTGTATTTCCATTAGATAAACAAATATTTTGTGGTAGTTTCAAATTAGTTTAAGTTTAAAGTTAAAATTTTTGCTATACTTACTCTGTAGCAACTTAGAAAGGGAAAAAAAAAACACATTTAAAATAAAAAATGAGGCTTTTATTTTTCGACTTTTAGTTCTCCTTTTCCATTGCTTTCCTGTGCAACCAGAAGTTGGCAAAAAGTGATACTTTCCTGAGAAACTTCAATTTCCACAAGTCACAGTGGAAGGTTCAAGCAAGTTTTTCTTAAAACCTCACAGTCTTTCCGATAGATTGCATTGCAATGCCTGTGTCAGGACATACATGCAACCAGAATTGTAAGCTGCCTCTATAAAATCTGCTGCAAGAGAGACTCGTCTCCCCTGATCTGATACCTGATGTCCCCACTCCCTGAACTGACCACTGCAGATTGGTGGGGGAAGGGACATAGTGAAAACTCCTACTGTTTTATGGAAACAGATACTCCCTTTCCCAGCAGCACTGAACCTAAGGCCCTCTAAATAATTTTGAAACCTTTATTTTTAATCTCAGTAAGACTTTTATTACTAGGCCTACTTACTCCAGCAAAGTAAGTGGGTAAGTACTTGTTTACAATCGCATGTTCCTTACTGCATTACAGTTGTGAAATAAAACTGAAGGATATATGCAACTTCGCTCTTTCTGTTACTTGGGATTCTCTCATTTATCACTTTCAATGGTCTGGAGAAAGGTAAATGCCCCTGTTGAGATCCAGTTTCATCAGACACCCCTTTAACTTTTATCATTTTTGGAGAATGCATTTGTTCAGACAATGACTCTACCAGGGGTCACAGGTTGATCAGAACTCCATCCTGTGCTGATAATTTTCAAGGGTTACTGAGTTAATGGTAGGTCTTTGTGACCCAGCTCTCGGTGTTTTTTCTATCATGTAATTTCACTTTGGGAAGCAGCTGAAAATGATTCTTATATTGTTCTTATAATTTATCCCATCATCAATTCAGCACAGACAATAGGAGGAATCAGGTTGTGCCTTCTTGGTACTTACGGCTAACATCTGGTCAATAAATTGATGTGACAGGCAGATTGTGACCCATTCTCTCAAGAGCTCTTCACTCTTAATTAAAAACCAGGGTTGCTATAAATACATGCCAAAGTGATAAGTGTGTACCTGTGTGCATGAGTACATGTGTGTGCACGCATCAGTGACATCCTCTTCTCATCTTAGCCAGAGCTTATTTTGCAGCTGTCATGAATGTTGACTTAAAACCACATGAGAAGAAAGTGGGAAAGATCTGAGCTATTGTACAATGAAGGGGTGTGATAATTTAATGACCCGGGATTCACGTGAAGCGTTATACTGCTAATAAGAAAACTTATTGGAAAAATAAGCATGCTTACACTTTATAATTGCTGCACACTGTTGCTGGAGAATAAATGAGTTTCCTACCCCTCAAGCTGCCTCTCTGATTTCTACTATATAATGTCTTGTTCTCAATACACTCCATTCCTCTTATCACTGTCAGATAACACGAGGCCCCTCTGGCTTTTCCTGGACTGCTTTCCTAATGGAGTTTTAAAAATTAGTTTATAGCTTTCTGTTCTAATTTTTCTTCACTTCTCTGGCTGTACTTGTTTCAATTCAGCTCTGAGTAGTTTTAGAGCTTGTATGTTAAAACAGAAAGTATAACCTTAGAGAGGAATTTTTTAAACTTCTTGGTTGTATTCCCATTTAAGATATGAAATAAACTTAGAGTAATAACATACAATAATTGTTCCAAATAGGGGTTAAGGTTCATTGGTAAGCATAAAAAAGGTGTCAATAAATATGTTCATAACTAGATTAACTCTGCCAGCCCCACATAGAAGAATGCATATGGCAGAATTACAAATCTGTTTTCCAGATCATTGGTATCTTGCTTGGACTTTAAAGACTTTTATGTGTGTAGGGAAAAATTGGAGATTAAATGACCAGCAATTACAACTGGTACTAGAATGGAAATTATTTTCTCACCCACAACACTTCAGCTTTTTGGAGTGTATTTGTTCTGTGCTGACCCCCAAATACTAGTGAGGAATTGACTCACCCACAGAGACTAGGGTTTTACATCAGGAAAGAAATAACTTTGCTGGTATGATCTGGCAAATTCAGGTGCTACAACAATACACAGAAAATATTCAAAAATCATGATGTGCCAAAACAAAGGAAATGAAAACAATTCTAAAAGGAGAAAAGCAGATATACAAAACCAGGGATAGCCAACATTTTGAAGAAATTAAAAAGAAGAAAATATATATTTAGGAAGAAATCTTATGCCTCTTATTTAAGTTCAGCAATTAATATGGATGATGATATCTGCAGATGAGAATCTCTGCATGAAAACATGTTCAAGGACAGAGGAATGAAAATAGGTTCTGGTCCTCTCTTTCATCATCTCAATCAGCAGCGAGAAACATTTTTATAAGGTAATTGGATATGATCAAGCCACTTCGTCTTAGTCTAAAAAGGTAAAAAACATTCTTATTGACTAATTGGTATTCAGAACATTTCTTTTAATCTATTGCCCATAAACAACCCTGGCTCATCATTGTCTTACACCTCAATAATATATTCATCCTGTAATCACCACTTAGTGTAAGTACAGCTAAGTTGATGCATGCTTCCTCTAGAAGGTAAAGGAAAACTGTTAAACTTCTCATACTCTTATTTATTGACTAATAGGTCTCATATGCCATTTCCTGCATTATATGAGATAATATTTAACATGAGGTTAAATATTATCTCTCGGTCTGCTGAAGGAGAAAGGCTACATTTGTTTTCCCTGAGCTCCAGGAGAATGAATCAACAGATGTAAATTAGGGGATTCACAATGAAGACTTCAGTGTAAGTCTCCTGCATCTCAGAAACACACCACTCAGTGGGCTGTAGACTGGCCCAGAGAGTACATAGATAGATAGACAGATAGATAAACCTATATATAGGTACAGGTGAAAACCATGAAGAGACATCCCATATATATATATATATATGAGATGGTTTTCAGGAGGAGGCAGAGTCTGGGGAGGCAGTAAGAGGGCAGAGAAGGGACTAATCATTGTAAGTCTGAAGGTAATTTCTGTTGGGCACACTTTGTTGTGTGCACTTTGTTGGCCAAAAGAATCATCAAATCATAGAATGGTTTAGGTTGGAAGGGACCTTGAAGATCATCTAGTTCCAACCCCCTGCCATAGGAAGGGACAACTCCTACTAGACCAGGTTGCTCAAAGCCCCATCCAGCCTGGCCTTCAACACCTCCAGGGATGGAGCTTCCACAGCTCCTCGGGGCAACTTGTTCCAGTACCTCACCACCCTCAGAGTGAAAAGTTTCTTCCTAATATCCATTCTAAATCTACCGTCTTCCAGCTTAAAGTAAATGGCTTTAAAGGCTTTAAAAGGATTCCAGAGGCCAGCAAATAGAAACTTGGCCTGTACCTGAGGGTTCAGCCATTTTTCTAGAACCAGATTCAGAAATCAGCAACTAATTCATACATTTGGACATGAGAGACCTTGCTGCTAGAGGACGAGTTCACTACATGACAGAGTATTCCAGATTCCGTGTCCATGCTGCATCACTAACGGTGTTGCCTCCGGTGTGGGAAACACAAGGAGTGTTTCCAGACTCCTGAACTAATACTTGGCTGCCAAGGCTGGCAACACGTTCTTGTGGCCAGACCACACTGTCAAAGCAAATTTAAAATGCTTTTACTGGGTTATGAAAATGTTGATTGACAGTGGGAGATATGATTATGGTGCATAACGCAACATACAGGCAGAACTTTTCATGGTTGAAGGAGCTCATTTGTATTATGACCTCTGGCTGAATGTTTCAGGAGACGGAATTCAGTGATGGGTGAATGAGGCACGTTTATACAGGAAGGCATTACCACGCCGTGCATATCACTCTTGATGGTGCAATTCAGTACAGTTACACAGAGGATGGTCAGGTTTTAGAAGGAAAAGGGAGAGGAATGCGTGGTAGCCTGGCACTAGACAAAGGCTAGCCTTGCTGCAGTAAAAAGAGAGGAGCAAACCCTGAGCTTTGAGAAAAGGGATGGAAATCTTTGAATCTACATGCAACAGGTTTCTACTTCTTCAATTATTATGATCCAAGATAGAAGCAAGAATTTTAATTAGCTTTTAACCTGTGTTAAGGACCTGTAGCTACTACAAATAAATACTATTGCGTCTGTTTTCATTTCAGCGCCTGTGGGATTTTTTACTTTTTAGACAAAGTTCGGTTCAGACAAAAGTAACAGCGAGTTTCTCAACCAAAAAGAACTAGACATGGGGGCTCTTGCATGCAGGGTTTCCGCGTATCAGTATGTAGGTCTCCTCTCTGATCATGAAACTGCTGAGTGTGACTCTCCCCTTCTCCTACAAACTGGATCTCAACAAGCTTCTCAATGAAAGGTTACTGTAATTTTCTAGTTTTTTTTTATAAAAAGGTTAACTTATTTGCAAAATCAAAATGTTTTCTGACAAGCAGCCATTCTGGCAAAATGCTTCACCAAGTTTGCATACCATACACTTTTAGTTTTAAACATAACCTTTTCTGGAGGTGTACACTTTAACAAAAGCATCCAGCTTCCTTTTGTTGATCTATATCAAACAGTAATAGGATTTTTCAAACACCATACTGGAAAGATTCAGTCATGCATATTGCCATCTCCTAGCTTCACCTTTAAGTATATTAAGCCTTTAAATCCCCCTCCCGCATTCAACGTCTGCACCAATTATTTCACCTGATTCTGCATCTTTATTGAATTTTAAATCACTCACCCATAAATCACTGGTTATTGTTGCACTGTTTGGATCTCTGCCGAGGTCCTTCTCAGACCATGGGCATCGTTTAGCCTGAAGGTATACATGTACCTAGACGAACTCTCTCTAGACATCCACCAATCCATCCTAAAGACAGGCACACTGGCAGTGAGAGAAGGAGGAAGAAGTGATGCAAGAGGAAAAAGCTGTTTGCATTTTGCAGCTGAAGTTAGCTGTAAATTGTATTGTAAACTTTCACAGAGAACTCAATCTAGTCTGAAGGGGTTTAACATCACAATTCCAAACAATTTGTTCCATTGACTACATTAAAAGGGCAAAAGGGATTATAACTGGTATCATTTCGGGGGTTATTGGAGCACTGCATTTCTTCTGTTATCTGCTCCTTGCAGGAGAAGTGTTAGTTTATGGTGGCTAGAGGGAACTTTTTTCCCACAGGCCAGTAGTCAGCAGCACCAGCTCTCCACCCCAGTCCTTTGTAGACTGGCAAGAAATGGCCTCCAGCTCCCACCAGGACAGCATCTTTATTTTTATTCACTGCCCACAGGAAGACTATGCATTCCACCTTCATTAGTTTCACACCGATTCTTCTCATCTCGTCTCTCGCCCTCCTTTCAACAACATGGGAAGTCTTAATGGTAAAGAAAAAACCAAGATTTATTCGCCAAAACTGAAGGGCAAAGTTTTTTTGTGGAAAAGGGGATTGCATATGAAGCCAATTTTGTGCAAATTTGAGAATCTTGCCTCAGTGCAAGGTGCTTCACCATCTCTCACCCACGGTTTCCTCAGTACATACCAGCTGTGAAAGATGTGTGTAAGGGTTTGTAAAAGCCTTCCAGGTGGCAGCCTGAGCCCTGAATGCCTTCCCCTTACTCTTTCCCTAACTCATAGACCTCTGAGTTTGGTTTAAATCTCTAAAGCACAGTGGCTAGGATAGTTACTTAAATGGAGGAGGAGGATTGGAAAGAACACCTCCAGCACTCTGGGGGGGGTCAAAAGATGCTCTCCTGGACATGCCTGTAAATCCCTGCCTTATCCCTTCCTCACCTCTCAGCTTTTACTGAGTCCTTTGTCCCAAAGGTAAAAGAAAGCAATGTAGAGACAGTGTAAGCTGAATAACTGAAGGTACATTTTGACAAAGGCGTGAAGCGCAAAACCTGAAAGTCCTGAACTTTTTACCCCTTCATTGCATCAGACTTGTTTTCATCTTATACAGTTTGTCAGTTCTTTTCTCCGGCTTCAGAGGTAGTAGGGAGTTAAGGGCGGACAGACAGGTAGAGGCTGTACATTTTAAATCCACTCCAACATGTTTTCCCACCTTTCCCCACTCCAAAGAAAAGGAGAGGATTTGTGTTGTGTTGTGTTGGTTTTTTTTCTTTAAGCTAAGATCACCTAAGAAAGTTTTTCTTTCAAAAGTTCATGCAAATTTAGTTCAATTTCAGTAAATCCCTAGGCAAATATTCTTCTTTCGGCATGAATGTTGTCCCAATAGACTTAGTTAAGTCCCTTTCAAAATGTATTACACTAAACCAAATTAATTCTACTTTAGGTCTTTCAGCACTGAAGGCAATACAGGGTACATCAGGGCATCCAAGCTAACTTGGGTGCTGGAAGATGTGTAATCATATCAATACAGAGCTCTTTCCCATGATTAGCATCACTGAGAAACAGCATCCCTTAGCACAGGTGAACTGCTGTAGGAGTGCGGCAATATTGCTTCTGGTTTGTGGGCCTAGCTGAGGCACACTGCGTGACAACACTTTGGGCAGAGGGACATGCACCCCCTTAGTTCTGGGAAAGAGTCTCAACTGGTGTTTAATGAAGTTTAGCTCTGCAGTCCTCAAGCTCTGAAGATTTGCGTCTTTGCAGTAATTGCTTCATTTCCATAGTGGGGAAAGAGGGCATCACCCCGGTATGAGAATGGCTGATTACACTCAGCCAGATTAAATTCCAATTTAATTTTACACTCAGTGCTAATTTGGATCAGCTTCCCCAAGTGTTCCTCGAGCCCACTATGAAAAAAATGAGTTTTGTGTTCAAAGGAAGCAACTCTGCTTTAGACCAAGTAGCCAATACTTCCATCATATTGATCTTCATACGGAGCGTGAATGAATCACAGGAAGGAATGAATAGAACAATTCTGTGGGGACAGAGTACAAGACTGTCCTATAGTGTACATACTCTCATGAAAAATTAATAAGAAATAACCCTTTGTTCCCACTTTATTTGAACAGGTTTGGAATATGACAATAACAAAGCCTTTCAGTCAGGCACTGCAAGCACGTGAACATGGTTAGCCTGCCTGACATCTCTAGCTGGAGCAAGTTAAAAGGCAGACCTTTTGTTGACACTTTGTTCTGAACTGGAAAACATTTTTTTTTTCTTTTTTTTTTTCTTTTTTTTTTTAAGAAATGTTCTGTTAGAAGGATATAGAAGTTAAGCCTGAGAACATGTTTACTTTTGAAACAGACTTGATCCTAGAACAGCAAAGCCAAAAAGCCAAAACACCCAGATGCCTGGCTACGTGACAAGGAAACTGGAAGACCAACGACCACTGCAGCGATCATGAGAAGGCAGAGTTCAGGATTAAGTGTAGTATAGACAAAATGACAAGT
>VZSZ01009848.1:129557-144354 GCA_013398815.1 Ibidorhyncha struthersii | reverse complement strand
GGGGGGGGGGCTTACAACATTTTTTTTGTCGTACACAGAGCTGCTAATGTTACTTAATAATAATCCGTTGACAGCATGGTAAAATACATGTCTCCTCTAAAACTCATTTGTTATTTAAATATAATTAGAAAAGGAAACACAATAATAACATGGAAAGAGCAGCTCTTATGGGCCCGATCCTGCCCCGGTGGAAATCAATAGCATATCCTTGACTGGGAGCAGTATCTAAAGCTTATGCTGCAAAATTAAACAGTTTTGAGCTCTAAAGCACAATGAACAATATTTGCTGTGTCTTATACTTAGTACATTGAGGCTGTTATTTGAAAAGGAGCACAAATGATGAAATAACATTTTTCCATTAATTTAATTGCAGTGAAAGATTTAATATTGAATGTTGAGCTGATAATTTTTTTCCTGTTCTGATGCCTTTCCTATTAACATCTTTTTTGTGTGTGCTGAGTTATTTATTGATCTATCTTTGATTTTAAGTACGGAAACACATAATACATTTTTGCATCAATATTTGTTACATTCTGCCAAGGCTTACCAGGTTTTTACAAATTGTAAATTTATTGAATAGTTTTAAGATCATTTTAGAGTCGATTACCTGCATATAACTACAGTGTAATTCTGTCTATTTTTTTCCCAGGTCAGGTTAGCTTTCCCAGAATATTTAACAAAAAATATTTTGTAGAGGTTTCTTGGTTTTTTATTTTTCTCCCTGATAATTTTAATGGCTAACCAAACCAGTTATTGTGGTGTTTGACTAACAATAACGATAGTAAGAGAAGTACATCGCAGATCATTTTGATTTTATTTTAATAAGGTCAGCAATAATCAAGGGAATGAACCAAGTAGAAAATTGTTCCCAAAGGGATATTAAAAGCGGAGATAATCTAATCCCCAAAGGTAGATGCGATGACCTGGTAATTTCAGATATGATTTTATCATTCAAAGTTGCTTGTCTCCAGAGACTTGCTTCAGAACAATCCTAGATGATTTTCATTGTCAGCAGCTAACACTAATAAAATTGTTTTTCCTGCAGGCTAGTGTGTTAGGAAATTAATTTTATCTAATTATATGAATTGCACTGTCGCTTTTCATGTTGTAATTAAAACACATTTTGTCAGGTTCTAAGTTGTCCAAGAAACGATCAGTTTACTATTTTTGTGTTGCATTTTCACAGAGAACAGTTCAGAAAAATGCAAAATATGTTTGTCTGGCAAATAAAAACTGTCCAGTGGACAAGAGACGTCGTAACAGATGCCAATATTGCCGGTTTCAGAAGTGTCTCAGCGTCGGCATGGTTAAAGAAGGTAAGGACTATTGCTATTATTATCTCAAAGACTGAAATATTACGTTTAATAAATCTGTGTGTGTGTGTGGACATGGATGCCTTTAGAATGAATTTTACAGTGATGGGATTCATAACTTACCCCAAAATATGTGCATTTGTGTAATAATGTATTGATTTCCTTCTTGTCACCCGTATTATCATATTTAGACTTTAGACCCCAGAGTTCAAGAACAGCAAGGTCACGAGAGGATAATTTGACACTGGCCAAAATGTCTCCTTTATTAACTTTGAACGTTGCTCGATAATGCTGTTGGCTTCCCCCTATTGTCTCACCGGGGGCTGCACTGGATTGTGTGCGTTTTGACATAGGATCTTGTCTCATTCCCATAAGCTGATTGTAAATTTGCAATTAATTTAAATGGAAACAGGATCAACTCATTAGTTCCAATTCTGCAAATATTTAAGTACGTGAGTAATACTGTGTAAGCAGTCCCATTGCGAATACTAACATGGATAATATAACCTATATAGCGTGACTGGATTTTTTCAAATGCTTCAGGAAAGCTAAAATTACTTTGAATGAAGGAGTCTGCCATTTAAAAGGTGCACTAGTAGTAGGAACATTAGAATTTGGGTTTCACATTAAGTTTTCTTTCAACAGAAGGGTGTCTGTGTGTGTGTGTGTGTGTGCATGGGCACACATACACGGGTGCATAGATGTGCTGCAAACAAAGCATGAACACGAGGAACACAGCTGGGCTTTAAGTAAGCAGCTACATCGCTGCTTATGATCATAGGTCTGACACAGTTTTGGTATCATTTGTGTTCCTTTGCAATCAAAGGCATCAAGAGCATGTGCTGAAACTGGAGAATACTCTTATTTTTGCCAGGCTGCCCACCATCAGAAAAGCAGGTGTTCACTCTGATTCGTTGTTTGCTGATATCTTNNNCCTTTTTTTTTTTTACCTAGTTGTCCGTACCGACAGCCTGAAAGGGAGAAGAGGTCGGCTGCCTTCCAAACCAAAGAGCCCCTTACAGCAAGAACCCTCTCAGCCCTCCCCGCCTTCTCCTCCCATCAGCATGATGAACGCCCTCGTACGAGCTTTAACCGACTCCACGCCCAGGGAGCTTGACTATTCAAGAGTATGTCTCCCTTTTCTTTGCCTGTTTGTTTTCTACATAGAAATGATTCGCGAACTGCGTTTCTACTCACCAGCCGGTTTGCTAAAATGAACTTAAATGTGAAATTTGGGTGAGGGTAGAAATTTGTCCAGCCAGCCGTGTCTTTTCATGGTAGGTGGACGATGAGGGGAAGAGGAGGTGCAGTAGAAATTGGAGTTAGTAACTATTCATTGGGAGGATCTCAAGCACAAAGTTATCTGCCGTATATTCCATGGGTGAGTGAAAGCAAAAATGCGTGGATAAATAGAGCATTCTTCTTGCAAAAGGCTGTGCCAAAACACTAGCAATTACAATACGATCAATTAATCTACCGAACTCAGGAGCAGTACTCATATGTCCAGTATCTTAATTTCCAGGTTCTGAACGCTAAAATCTAAAAACACTTCCCTAACATTCAGCTATAAGGGCTGCACAAAGTAACACGGGATGGATAGGGCCATTTCTATTGAAATCAATAGGATTTATTTAAATGGGACCAGGGCCTGGATTTGGATACCCCAGCATTAATATTTCTTCAGTAAAATTCACATTTGTAAAACAAACCTTGTAAAATCAAAATTCTAAAAAATTATCTAAGCAAAGTTTTAGTAGAGATTATATATTTTTGAAACCTTGTTCTTTACTGTATCATATTCACCATTTAAATATTCAGGGAATATTCTGAAAGCTTAAAAAACTCTTCTATAGTTATTGAAATACAGTATTGAAATGGCATGTTAAACATGTTTTTAGGCAAGTGGAGATAGGAAAAAGACATGGCTAAGGAAAAACAAGATCAAATTCCTTCCCCTTAATGAAATATGGTTAAATCTGAGACTGTAAAAAATATAGCTGCACTCAGACAACATCTACATTGGCCATTTATCACTTGTTGCTAAGTAATATTTAATACTAAAACATATGATTGTAATTATATAAAAATTACATTATTCTATTTTAGACTATACTTACAAATATCATTTAGAATTTTAAGCATGCTGCAATGTCTTTTCTTCAAGCTAATCTGTAAGTATACAATCTTATAATTTTCCAAATTATTATTAAGAATCTTGCTGTTCAGTATCTGACAGCCTGTTAGGAGGAGAATGCATTAGCCGTATTTACACGTATTTTAACTTACCCGGAATGTCTCAGGGGGTCATTCTGCAAATACCAAGGTGTGTGCTGAGCTATGCTTTGACAGAAATCTGCCGGCTTCCACAGAATTGCAGGCGTATAATAGCCCAGGCCATGAAAGCAGTATCTAACCTTATATGTTTGTTTACAGATACAAAGTTCTTTTGCATTTACAAAAAACTGAATGAAAACTGCATATTTTTATGTGACTTTTTTCTTTGGCTTGCAGTAATTATTTCTCTTTTAATGAAAACAGCCCATAGATCTAATTGTTGAACAATTCTGTTGGACGTTACAGGAAGCATATGATTGACAGCAAATTAATTTAGTCTTGGTAGCTAAAAGATTAAGTGTGATTGTCTGTTAGGACATATTAATATCTAGGTTTTTCTTTACAAAAAAATATGTAATAGTCTGTTATGCTCAGCATAAAATATGCTAAAAGAAATTAATAGCTTCTTATGTTTTTCATAAACCTTATACTTATTTTGAAAAGTTAAGAGAGATCAGAAAAAAATGTTGTGTAAAAACTGAGATTAACTAAATGAAATATGCTGTAAACACACTGCAGTGCTAAAAGATTCCTTTGAAGTATAATCCTGTACCTGTAAAGACTAATTTATGGCACGTTCAGTTAGGCTGTGACCCTGCTGAGCACCACAAAGAGGTAGATCTGGAAACCTGGCTTTGGAGTCAGTCCTAACACTTCTGCAGGCACGACCTTAATATTTAGCATGGTCTTCATGTTTACAAGTCGTAATGTCTTGACCATCTTAAAAATACTGATAAGAGTTTCAGAGAGGAACATGTACTGCTTCCCTGCAAAAAAAAAACCCTACACATACAAAAAAAAAAAAAACAAAAGCAAAACAAAACCAAAAATAAATTACATAAACTATGAATTTTAAACCAAAACAGATTGGAACTGGTTCTGTTTAGAACATGGCTACTTTTTCATCTCAGCACTGGTTTTAACTTACCAGTCCACAGCAATGGTATATTTAGGTACTTGGTTTCAAAAAGCAATTGCTAGGAAGAGAATTTGGTTTATGAACTCCTTAAAGGCCAAGGGCCGCAGTCCGGTCTCACACCTGTTTTACTGGTACAATTCCACGAGTTTACACTTCTCAGTAAGTGAGATGAGAAACAGACCCTATATATTGCTGTCCTTATACATGCAAGAATAACCACCAACTTAAATAGAAATGTTGCCTTTTTGGAAGGAGAGTGCAGCATTTAGGTTATAATCCCCTCCTTCCCCAGCCACAAAATTAAGCAAATATTGGGGCTTTTGGAAAAACAAGCATAACTTCTCCTCTGTGCATAGAAGTTACTGTTAGGCTTTTGCAGCTGCAGCAGTTGATGAAGGTCTGATGAAAGCAGGCAAAGGGTAGAGCTAGGTTGCGCTATCAGGATCCCCAACGTCAGGCTTTCCCCATCTCTTTAGATATACCGTGCAAGTTAACGTTGCTTGCTACACGTGCAGTCCTCTCCTTGAGTAACAGTTGGGTTTCGTTTAATTCCCAAAGGAGCTCTAAGCAAGAGAGGAAGGCAGAGCTTTGTCTTCTGGCTTTCTCCCGAAGTGCCTCCAGCTTGTACAGGGCAGGTTCAGAAATACAGATCGGTGCCCTTCCGTATCGTGGCCTCCTTACCAAGGGCAGGCTTACCAGCTGTCTTGGTCAGAAGTCAGGTCAAATATCACCTCCTCTCAATGAAATAATCATGGAAAAACCCACAGATTTTGGTGCATGAACCAGAACCATGCATATTGGTTATGGTTACTTATATGCTCCTAAGTCTCTTACAACTAAATAATACTTTATTTTAGCTATTCTTTGTAAGTGTTAACTCTTCGTAGTGAGCAGTGACATATTACAGCGGCTAAAAATTATAAAATTCTATATAATTTTTCACCTTTCTTCTAAAACTGCTCTCATGGGATAAACTATAACAGCAAATACAGGTTGTAATTTTTTTAGATGCACTTAATTTAATTAAGTGCCCCACGTGGGGTATACTGTCCTGTAGCATTCACGGTATGTGACATAACGCAGCATTCAGCTTCATTAGAAAATGTTAAAACTTTGCCTTCCTTTTGCTACAGGAATGTTTTATAAATATTGGGAACAAATTAATACCTGGCATAATTACGCTGACTTGTGATGAGTTATATTTAGAATGAACTCAGGGTAGTATCTTTTTTTTTTTCCTTTTCTTTTCATTCCTCTTCACCACTCAAAGGATCAAGAACGTGTCTTGCCTCAACAGTACCTATGGTGAGGCAGGAGTTTCCATCAACCTGTTTGCTTTCCCCATGTATAAAGAAGGAGTTGTAGGTCAGCCCCTGCGCAGCAAAGCACATCTCCCACAGCCAAGACGCACACCGTCTTGGCTTGCTCCACAGCTTCATTTTAAGAGGGTCCAGAACAGGCAAAGTCTCTGAAAAAGCACATGATCTTTTTCTACCCACTGATCACCCTGGCGCATCTTGCTGCAGTCCAGTGCCAGGAGTAGTTAGTTCACGCTGCTTGAGCACCCTTAACTGCTCCGTTCAGATGGGGGACTGAACACATAAATGATGCAGCATACAGATTTTTTTGTCGCTGCTCCCCGTGCTCTCTGTATTTTGGCCTCTGCCTGCTTCACTGTCACAGGATCCTTCGGAGTAGCTGGGGCTGAATTTGTCTCCACATGAACTTTATAAGAGTTTATATTTCGCTCACTGACTATGGATGTGAGCTGAGGCTTAGCATGAGAAATTCATGTAGTTAGTGCTGGGTAAGTAGAACAGAGTCATGCAGGGCTGGCGCCGGTATCCCAGATATGGCCAGAGGTCTCTAGGATTGCTATGGTTCTCCAGTCAATCAGCAACTCTGACAGTGTGCCCTTCATCCCTTACCTACCAACAGCAGCCAGCTCCAACTAGGACAGGCAGAGAGCAGGACACCTACCTGAAAAGTTCTCCTTGCTCCCCCCCTCTCTCTTTCCTGCACAGAGGTGACTTCTGGATCGCAGTCAGCAACTCGGGTGATATCTGCAGCCCAAATGGCATGCCTGAAATAAGGTCTTCCCAGGCTGCCAGCCCACTGTTACCGATCAGGAAAGAGACGTGGGTCTTTCTGCTTCCACTCTGGCTTGGGGGATTGCCAGGGAGACCTGTAGGCTGACAGACTCAAGCCCTAACTGCATGTGGAAAGTCATTTCCAAAGGGCGTGCACACTTCTTTCAGCCATGGAGACCACCCCAACCTTTCCTTGGCTGAGTCCCAAAGAGAGACTGGGTATGAAGTTTCTCCCAGAAATAACCCACCAGATGTCCGATGGCGAGGATGTTGTTACAATAAAACCCAAATTATTCAGTTCCTGCTCAGAAGACCATCAGTGCTTTCCGAGCACGGAATCGGACTAAGCCACGAAAGCTCCTGTTGTATTTTCTGCCGAGAGAGAGAGAGAGAGAGAGAGAGAGAGAGAGCAGTGCCACAGGAGTGACAGGGATCCACTGGTGAGGAACTAGGAGATAGCAGGAGGGAGCTGTCAGAGGGCCACGGGGAAGCTGAGCAAGCTGAGCCTGTCGAATGGTTGTCTGGAAAGAGTTATGGCCGCATCAGCAGGATAATAGGTTCTCCTGAACCGTAAATGCTTCTGTTTGAAGGATAAGAGGTGATACGGGGCAGCTGTTTTACTTTGAACCAATTCTATATTCAAATGAAGCAATGCTGCATGTGTCAGATAAAACATGATTTATCTTACGTGTCTCTATCACTGTCAGATAAAATGCAGTTTGAGAGGTTTTGGAAGAAATCTGTATTTTGGACATACTGAGACATACTTATCAAGGGCAAAAGTGTTTAACTGTAGTAAGTTAAATAGTATTCCTCTTCTAGTGGGATGGAAATTATTGTACTCACCAGGTTTCTGTTTCTCTTTACTAAGAGCATATAGGTACTTGTAAACTGCGATAACATATTTTATGTATAAATTTTAAATGATTTCTGTGCGTGTGGAAATATTTTTGCAATATACCTCTGGACAGTAAAACACCTGTAGGCAGCCAAATAGGTAGATAGATGTAGACCTACTTATTATGCCTTTATTAATAATACCAGCTTTGCCACAGAAGGAAATGTTGTTGGGCAGGTGATGCTGTATGTTTCACAGAATGACCTTAACTGTGTGTAACGTTGCTTTCTGTGGCTTTCATTTTAGTACTGTTCCACTGATCAGGCTGCTGCAGGCACAGATGCAGAACATGTACAACAGTTCTATAATCTTCTGACTGCCTCCATTGACATAACTAGAGGCTGGGCAGAAAAAATCCCAGGATTTACTGACCTCCCAAAAGAAGATCAGACATTACTCATAGAATCAGCTTTTTTGGAGCTGTTTGTACTAAGACTCTCCATCAGGTAACTATTTATTTCATTTTTCTCTTGAGCTGATGTGAAAAGTCACCCATCTAAATATTTTTAAGGAACAAATATGGTGCTATCTGTGAACATTGTCAATTGTACCAAAAAACCCAGAAAACATCAGCAATGTCTGAATCCACAGGATATGGTGTTTAATTTTTTTTATGCTGTGGAAAAAACAAGAAATTGATTTAGAAAGAGAGCACAGGTCTCACTAATGTACTTCTTTTTATTTGATATACCCCATATGGAAGAAAATTCCACAGTAATTTAAATTGATCCTCAGGTACTATTTGAGCAAGTTTGCTTCATGCTCATCTGCCTAAACTATAGAAAAGCACCTTCAGCATGAAAGCTTTTTCCTTTTCCCCCTTCTTTTGCGCGTGCACATCTTTGTCATCTGTTTTTGGAAAGGGTGAAGAAGATTTAAAATCTTGTTCGGATTTTTTTTCATTTTCAATGCCAAGTCATTTCACAGAGTGAGATGCTATTTGTCGGTCTAGCACCAGTTAAGACGCTTTACTAAAAACACTTTCAGGGCCTGAGAGTGGTGATTTGAGTTATGCCCTTGTTTCTCTAGGTTGAAAACAACCTTCGCATGTGGTTTTTAACAGGGATGTTGGCAATGGGGAGGGGAAGGAGAGAAGAGCTTGGCTGTAGTCTCTCTCTTACACACAGGTTTTCATAGAAAAGAGTTTATGATGTTATGTGTATTGTGGTGCATTATTGCATGTATTTTCCATTGTTTTTTCCTTACCAATTTTTACAATCTGAAAAATGCAGATGAGACTAAGTAAATGCTGAGACTTGCAGAATCTCTTCTTTCTCCAGTTTTTATTAGTTTTGTATTTCAAAATGCACTCACTTAGTATTCCTTTGGTTCAAACATACAGTATTTAATGTAAAATGTCTTCTCTGTTTATGCCTTTGGGCAGGACCAAAAATCTTAACTAATTAGACAGTCTACACCACATGCTACAGCTAACCTCAGGCTTATAACTCTACCAAGTAAGCAATCATAGAAGCTTGTTTGTTGTACTTTGGCCCCAAGGGAGAAGCATATTGTCAAACGTGAATGCCCACATATGTCTCAGGATAATATGCCTTGGATTTTAAATGACAGACACTTCAATACTGGTTATGCATTTTGCTGTAAAGTAGAAAATGCATTTCTAATTTTTTCAATTATTTTTATTTGAGGTCTGATACTGCTGAGGATAAGTTTGTATTCTGCAATGGACTTGTGCTTCATAGACTTCAGTGCCTTCGAGGATTTGGGGAGTGGCTCGACTCTATTAAAGACTTTTCCTTAAACTTAAAGAGCCTTAACCTTGATATCCCAGCCTTAGCAAGTTTATCAGCTCTAACTATGATTACAGGTAAGTGCTCCTTTGTTAATCGAAAGCTTCAGACTCTAGTGCTTTACTTTAATGTAGGTTCAAGCAATTTCAGTTAATTTAGCCATATTCAGGGTAAAGTGAGTATGATTTTTAGGCATTGCAATGACCGCTCTGAAATTGTGTACTAATATTAGGCCGTCCGATACCCCGGTTAAAATGTAATCTAACTCTCTATTTCTTCATGGTTTCGATGTTTTCTTGGAATTGCCTCTAAAAAGCAAACTGCTTCCAAGCAAATTGTGTAGCTCCTACAAAACCATTCAAAATACTTGCTGAATTCCCAGAAAAGCCTAATGAGATGCCCAGAGCTGGGTCTTCTGTGTAGGAATACTAATATCAGGGTAGCTCGAGAGCTAGAAGCCATACAGCCGGTGTAGCTCACCTCTCACCAAGGCTGCTAGACCAGAAAGAATGCTTCATGAGGGCAGGCAGGCTGCTTTTAGTAACCAAGCTACTGCAGGTATTCCATGTACTGCTTTTTTGAGAGAGAAAATTGGAGAATGGTAAGAAAAAAATCCTCTTCTGCAGTTGTACAAAAGCTTTTGTGTGCGCATGTGACCATAATGTCAAAATCTGCCAAATCTGGCTAGTAAGTACAGAACAGCGGAGCATAACCTTATAAAGTGTAATTTTTTCATTCCTGAAATAACAAAGCCCCTTGATGTACACATTGCATACCTTGGGCTTCTTGCAGTTTAAGAGGCATAGCTGGCGGGAGCAGGAAGGGTTGAGAGTAAGGGTGTCTGACAGCCATACAGCAGAAGTCAGAGCAGCAGTCATCTCTACAGAGAGCCTCGCACTCATTTCAGAAAAGCGGGTAGTATAAAGGTACACCTGTGTCATCAGTGTGAGGCAGGGCTTCAGTGTGCCTTGAGCTGGATCTTCCCAGGGATGCTATAAGCTCCACTGGGATGGATATTGATTTCCTCCTGCATTTCAGGCATCCACCTGTTTGCAGGTGGTGGCCCCAACAGTATCAGTCGTAGTCTTCATTTTACCCAGGATGAGATGATGCTTGGGAAACACTGAGATAAAATGCTCAGTGGCAGATATAGAAACTATAAATTGGCCAATTCCTGCTGCCATTTGCAGGCCCAAGATTTTGGCTTCAGCATTTACTTCCCACTTCCTGCATTTGGGAGAAGGGTTAGTGTATATGTGTTCCAGCATTAAGTCTCTGATTCTTAAGAAAAGTATTTTAAGGCTTTAATTAATTTCTGTTCATTTTTTTCTGCAATTGGAAAGGGTTCATAAAGGTCCAGATTCTAGTTGCTTTGATAAAACTCTTAAGTCGAGAATAACTCATTGGAGTTGCTTTGTTCTGTATGAAAAATTTTCAGAGTGAGTGATATGTTGAAGTGAGAAAGATCATTCTCAGTTTATTTTTGACTCCTATACATAAACATCCACAGACATGTGTTCATGCATACTTACAGAGATGTATTATAAATACATATATATGTGTATGTGTGTGTATACATTTACAATGTATATATGTATGTGTATGCATGTATATATCTGTAATTCAAAGACAGGTGCTGTCTCTCGCTGTATATATTTATACATAGGCATATATGCTCCCATGTATATAGCACCGATCATTGATTTAGCTTATTTACTATATATTAGATATGTCTTTTTTAGATAGACACAGATAGATGGAGCTTGTTCTCGATTGTCTTCCTGATAAGGACGAGGAGAGGACTGACTGAGAGGATGCAGGTCGATGAAAAGGATCCGCTGCAAACTGTCTATGTGACTGTAGAAGAAGGTGTTCTATAGGAAGAAAAGTTTTTCTTCTTACAAACCTGTGCCCTGTTTTAACGTAATAATTCTTTGTTTAGTTAGGCAGTGTTTGGTTGTCCTTACATAAAGAGTTGAAGTTGTCCATGGCTGGCTCAGGTCACCCTAAGATATTTCATAGAAATGTCTTTTAATTAATAACACCCTACATTTCTTCCTTTCTTTGATAACAACCCTTTCAGGAGTTGGCTATATTGTGCTGGTCTTCCCAAAGTTTCTAAACAAATGGGATTAACTGTTGCCTTTAAAAGGAGAGCATTTCTGTCCATAAAAGCTTTAAGGTCTTCCATGTTTGTCAAGCTTTTCTTGATTTTCTTACCTGTATGAGATGGTGCTTAAAATTAATGTAGTTATCTGCTTATTCTTTTATTTCATGAGGCCAGTACATCTCTGCTGATTCGCTCTTAAGGACAGAGTATACTTTCATGCGATCTAAATTAGACTGACGCTCCTGTGTCTAGTGATTTATATTCACAGGTTTCAGATCTCCAAGGGCAGATCCCCAAGCTAACTTGGGGACTCAGCCAGGGATTTGGTCACCTGAAAAAGGATGGTATTGTATAATGGTGAACGATATTAAAAAAAAAGTGAAAGAGGAAATCAGGTAATTATGGCTAAGAGAGCACTGAAGCACAAAATTCTGGTTGGCAGGGTTCTTTTGAGACTTTCTCAGTGAGAGTATATTGAAATTTTATATTCAGGAAAGCCCTGAGATTTGCCTCTGGTATTGCATACATGAGAAATGGCTTCTCCTCTTTTCCCTACGGTTTGAGTATGACAAGCCACGTGCTGGTTTTCAGCTAGTCCCACCAAAAGAGAAAAAGTAATAAAGACAAATTATGGAAATCTGAAATCTGTTGAACATTTTTAAGCATTTTTTTGAGGCTTGGCTTAGATTTAGGTGGGTGTTTCAGGTGCCATTCTTTATCTCTGGAGAAGGTAGTCTCTTCTGTAATGGACCGCTGAAGGCAATAGGTAGGTAGTAAAGCCTGGTTTAAGTCCTTCTTGTGAGTCAGAGCAAGGGAGAGTGACCTTTTCCTGGAACATAGGATATCCGACTATTGAGTATCACTGTCTTTTGTGTTGAGGCCATTGGACATATTTCACGAGCTGCAGAATGGCTGTTGTGTATGATGATTTGGGGACAAGCTGGTGCTCAGAGGGACACCCAAGGCCCAGCCTCTGGTCTGATTCCAACAGGAAGGGAATCTGACCATGAATCTCCCATGTCCCAGATGAATATTCATGTCACTGAGCTGCAAGATAGGAAGGAGTAGGAAAGCTCTGTTTTGTGAATCTAGTTGTTTGCTTTTATTAGCAACACTGCAAAACCAAAATGCTGTCTTGAGCAAAATTTTTCTTCATTATTCTACAAATTGCTCCAGTTCTTATTTTGCGTTAGTCAACTTTACATGACTTGGTGGTTCAACCAAAAAAAGAAAAAGACAACAACCCAGTGTTGTTTAATAGTCATAGCTTATTTTAATATTGTACAGCATCTTATGTAGCACCAAATTCAAGAATTGCCTCTTCAGGTAAAGAAAAATGCTCCTGGGAATAATGACCTGTTTGTTCTTCTTGATTTCATGAGTGCTCTCCATAGCCCAGACAAAGACGTGCTCTTAGAAAACAAGCCCTCTTGTATATTAGTCACTGGCAGTATTGCTGAAGGAGAAAAATAAGAGAAGTTGCTACTCTCTTTCACATGTTCTCTCTCTGTTCTGCAAGAGTGACAGGGAAACTAACATCTCTTTCCCAGTGAAGGAAGAGGGAATAAACATATGAATTCGTGGAGGCTAAAAGACATTCCACTGTTCCCAGTGTCCCGATACTGAAGGCTGTTCTCTCATTTTGGGGTGTCAAATCAGCTCCTGAGTACCAGCCCCAGTAGTTCCGGTGCCCTTTAACTAACCCTACTGACTTGTTTGGAGCTGCAAAGCTCCATCTCCTGTCTCAACCACAGCTGCAGGTCACAGCATAGGATGCATGGTTACAAGCATATATATAAAGTAAGCTGTTTAGTGATTTTGAAGAGAATGACAGGAGACCTAGTGAGTATCACAATACTCGCTAATTGACTGCTTGCTCTTTGAGTTTTACTCAAAGAGTAAAACTAAAGGTGTGCACAACATAAAATAAACAGGAAAAGATTTTGTAATATTTTGCATTGTATAATCCATTAGAAAGTCCATATACTTGTGCTATTTCTGTTTATTTTATGTTTCCTGGGAATTTGCAGTTCATTGCCTAGAACAAAAAGCATCTTGTCAGATTGCTGCTGAAATTTCAAGTCCTTTCAGATAGGACATCAGCTTGAAAGAGCACTCAGAATGAAAGAAGGGAGATCTGGTTTATTGTGGGTAGCTTGCAAACAGTTAACTTAAAACTCTGAAATGCCAAAGCACATCTTTTTTTTCTTTAAGCTACTCCTTTAGGATCTTCCTCTCTCTGTCTCTCTTCTCTTTTTTTACTTCCTTCAGTTGGTTAAGAAGGGCTGGGCACAACTTCCTCCAGAGCTCATCAGCGGTGCTCTGAGCATCAGCCAGAAGAAAGTAGTTAGGAAACAACACGTGACACTCACCCCACATCCCCCTGAAAGCAAGAAATGAGCTCTGTCCTGTTCTTTTTCTTTGGATCACTTATTCAGTTGGGATGTAGGATCTAATGAGCTAAAGAAGAATGCCAACATGGAAAAAAAATGCTGGTTATCTGGGGACAGGTTCTGTCCTTAGTTCCACATGGATGATTTCTATCAGTTTAGTGCGTTGCATGGATCTCAAGTGTTCCTGCACAACCGCTCCATGCTGGGCTGGGCAGTGCTGATGATGAAGCTTTGCAGGGTAGATCAGATATTAGCTCACCCTATTCTTGAAAATGCTACCTTAACTTCCCAAATGACCATTTTTAATGCTCTGCTTTACAGTTTTTGCGTCAAATAAAAAGATTGAGACTCCAATGCAGATCATCTCAAGAGCACACTCTAATTTAGCCTCAGATTTCTGCCTGCTCTAAAACTGCTAGTGTTTTTTCTCTCTCTCTTGTTGATTCTCTTTTTCTCTCTGCCTCTGCCTTTCTCTATCCACATCAAAATATTATTGTTTTGCCCACTTGACACTCTCAGTGGGATGCTGCCGAGTACAGAGCATTCTAGCCCTCATTCAGCCAAGCTCTTTTGGCATATGTTTTATTTTAAGTGTGTTACAGACCAGCCCAGAGCCACTGTATATATTGGGCTTATTCACACGCTTAATGCTTGGTTAGACTGGCACCAGAACATTGAAGAATATTGTGAGGTTTCAATTAGTTATGAGTTTGTGTTTGTCTTCCTGCTGTTGGGGTTTCTGTTCCAGTTTACAAACACAATTTTTAGCACCATCAGTCATACCAAGACGTAGTAAGGAGTCCGGTCTGGCTGAAAAGGGTCTGGCTGCTGCAGTTCCCTTCTAAGCGTGAATTTGTCCAACTTGCCTATGGAAGGGAGGCTCACCTACTCTTCAGCGGCAGATATCCTTCAGTCCTGTTGCCAGGATTCTCCGGAGTGGGTGCTTCGTGTGCTGGGTCTACATACGAGCAGGTGGCAGACTGGAGGAG
>VZSZ01009848.1:93464-129491 GCA_013398815.1 Ibidorhyncha struthersii | reverse complement strand
TTGCATTGTCTGCCTTCCCCCCGCCACTTTGCTGAAGGAAACACTGTCAGCACCAAAGTGAAGTACTCACTCCTCCTTCTCCCCTCCCACCCTTTACTGAGGCAAGAACTCCTTCCACCTACAGCAACCAGCAGTCTCTGTGTTACGTTGCGGTTTTGCTAAAGGCGGGAACAAACGATGACGTCCTGTGCAGTCATTCAGCTCATCTGACTTAGGTACCCAGCTGATGGAGAATACAGGGCACCTCCAGAAGATGATTCCTCCATCTAAAATCGTAATCGTCTTCTAAATATGCCCATCCTTCCACTGATGTTAGGAGCTTGAGAAATCTGCACGCTTAGCTTGGGCACCCTTGTGAAGTGCCTGAGAGTTAGGCAGGACGAATATGGGCCAGATTGCAACAGGAGAGGACACGCTTGGTTCTGCCAAGTTGCAACCTTGCTGTGTAACAGAGTGTGCAGGAGACAAGCAGAAAGCTGTAGGCAACTGAGCCTCGCGTTTATGTCAGTTATAGAAGGGGAAGAGGATTGTGAAGGGGGAAGAGAAAATCAGATAACTATATTGAAACTGAGACAATCGAGGCCTATTTTAAGTTTGCAGCATAAATCTGCTGCGTTTCTGATTGGACTGACACCTCAAAATGAATTCAGGCTGAATCTGACCCACCCTGACAGAGCTCAAGGGTCTTTGAGACACTCAAGGTCTTTGAAATACTTGTGCTTTTTGAGAGATGTAACTCATGAAGGCAGCACTCAGTCTGCCTAGTCCTGGCATCATCTACCCCGTGTCAAAGACTAGGGAAAGAAGGACTAGCACAGCTGGTGATGGGTTTTCCTGCTCTTTTACTTTCTTCCTATCGAGTTTTTGCTGATCTGCATAATTATATCGTGGAATCACATTGAGATTGCTGGGGAAAGGAGAAAGGTGTAAAAAACTTGCTGTATTGGGTTTGCCAGGATGAGCTGCTAAGTTTGCAGAGCTTTAGAAGCAAGACTTCCGATGAATCATTTTGACAGGCTTATGGAGAGCATCTTTGCCATAAATCACCATTTTTCTTGCAAAAATCAATGGTATCCTAAAACACAAGGCTGAGAAATCCTATATTCACTTTACCCAGTGCCTTTTTAATTGTCATTATAAGAAAGTCTGAATACAATAATATTTACACACCTCTTCAATCAGTTAGATAAAATCTATTGGTTTTGACTAGCTGTCCTTCTTGGGATAAATCTCGGCCTTATCATTCCCATGTGGATAAGAACATGCTGTGGAAGATGGTGAATGATTAGAAGCCATCGGCTTCAGCACCAGCACACACACTTCCCGCAGGTGCCTCATGCTGCTCATTTTAGGTTGAGTGAGAAAGGCTGGGGATCTTTCTTTGCCCAAATGAGACTGGTCATGTGGAAAAGGCAAGAAAATGTGTTTCCTGCTATTTGAACCCTGATTATTTGTCCTGTTTTGAGGTAAAACAGAACCAATTTTTTGTTCAGTAATTTTACTTTGCAGCTAAGCCTCTTCTGTCTAACTGAACTCTCTGAAATTAACAGTGTGTTTTTAAGACAGTAGTCCGCTTCCAAAGAGTAAGAGCTATGTTTATAGTTGATGCCAAGGAATAGTATGTAGAGAGGCTCTTGCTTATACTGATTGCTATAACACCCAGTGCCAGCTAACTTTGTTATTTGCCCCATTGGAGGGTCGGAAGCAGAAAAGCGTAGAGGGGTCCCACTTGTGGAGAGGAGCGGACAGGACAGGTGACCCCAAACTGACCAACACGGTATTCCATCTCATCTGCCTCATGCTCAGTATAAAAGCTGAGGGGTCAAAGGGTCAGCCCTCTTTTCTTCAATGGCTGGTGTCCAAGGAGGACTCTGTCTGTTTGTCTGCCTCTGATCCTGATCCCTACATTCCTGAATCCAGATCCAGCATCCAGTTCCCATCTGTTGCTCAGTCCAGTCTGGGACTTTCCCAGTGCCAGCCAGTGATGTGATTGTCATCCTGGGAGCTTGATGTGTTTTTTTTATATACTGTATATATTTCATTATTTCCTTTTTATTGTTTTATTAATAATTTCATTAAAGTAGTTTAGTTTCTTTTCTAAACTCTTCAGTGTCTTACTCTCTCTTCCTCCTCTCCCTGAAGGGAGATGCTCTCCCTTCTCTGAAGGAAGAGGTCAGCGAGCATCTGTCATTCGTTTCAGTGGCCAGTCGGGCCCAAACCACGACACTGTTAAATTTAAATCTTTGAGAAAATTAGAACCAAGACTCCTCAGGTCTACCTAAGAGATGAGTTGTTTCTTATACTAGTATGTTCCCCAGAAACTAGTTGGGTGCTAACACCAGAGACTGCAACGGCAATGCCAGTGCATGCAGCACCTTTTACTAGTGGAAGGGCTTCCACATAGATGGCTTTGACTTTCTATGGGTCCACAAGGGAAGCCTTTGGGATTGGAGACTGAAAACCCCTTCTTTCAATGTGGCAGTTGCAGTCATGAGGAATTACCATTGTAGAAATTTGCAAGTAGCAAAGGCCATTGCAGTTCATGCAGGAGAGGACAGCCTGGTTTATCGGAGACTGCTTTAACATTGTCATACCAGAGAATGGCTTAAGGATGGAATATCTCTTAATTCTGAATTTCCATGATTTTTTTACTTAAAGTAAGGCTACTAGTATTATAATCTTTGCACATACTGTATTTTGCATCGGTATGTTTCATGGCTAGCCACCAAAAACACAATACGTTCATGAAACCTTCTGAACTTGTCAGTGTGAGACAAAGACTGTTTAGTTCTGGCTGGAAATGTGAACAACATTGCTGTGTGCTTCCCAGAGCCAGAGATAATCTTCCGTACTCTGCAGCAAGGTACACACCTACTGAGGCACTGGTTTAAAAATTTGCTGTGCTAATTTGTAGTCATGTTTTAGATCCATTTTAATATTTCAGCTCCCTAAATCTATACAGATATCTTCACTTACACAGACAGGAAACCACCTCATCACAGATTAAAAGATGAGAACTCTTCAAAGACTGCAAGATTAATTTAATGTCCTGCAGATTCTCTCAGTAGGCTGGTGGTAAAAAACCTCACCCTACAGCTTTTCAAATCTGTATAAAATATTTATCTGCCAAGATTTTTAATGGCAGAATCTGCCTAAGTATTTACTCTCAGTGACCTGTATAGTTAAGGCTTACATAATTACACTATACACCATTTACTGGAAAGGCTTTAAATATTCATTGACTCCTCGTGTTTTAATGTAAACAAAGCACTTAGAATACCTAGGGTTTTTAATTCCTGCAAGGTGAAAAAGATGTCTGAAGCAGATGTTACTGCTTGGATGAGTGTTGCTCTGAAGCAATAGGGCAGATTGATGGTACTTAAATGACAGAGCACAGAAGATTCTGGCCAGAGATGTACACATCTGCACATCTCATTCTGATCCCAAACTAGTGTTCCTCAGGAGCTAGCTCTGCCTAAGTAAATAAAGTTGAAAAAAGTGTAAAACGGGGGAATATCAGTGGAAAATCAGACCTGTACGTTTCTGACTGCCTGCATTGAATCCCATCTGTTTTATTGGTTTGTCAGGAACATGTAGCCAAAACAGGCGGTAAGGGGAGGCAGCGAGCAGTTTACATACCCGTGCCTGGGCAAGGCACCACTGCGCCTTGCGCAGACATCACGCCTGCTTCTGGAAGTAAAGAAAACTGTCCTCTTTTCACTGTTCATTAGGGGACGGGCAGAGAAAGTATCTATGTAGAGATACTATCTAAAGTAGAGGAACAAGACTGGGGGGCAGTGGGCACAATACGGCACATGGCTGCCAGGGGTGGGGGAGAGGGCCAGGGAAGGCAGACGACTTAAAATGCATCAGAAACGAGAACTGCCAAAATTACTCCTCATCCGTTGCTGTCACTGGTTTTATATGTCTAGTTAGTTAAAATTAGTTTAACCAGCATTTTCTTAGACTGTCCTCTCCGGTATTGTTCTATTTTATGTGTAAATGATTACGACTTTGCTATTAAGCAAGTTCTTACTTACCTGTGAATTTCAAAGTCAAAGGCAAATCAAAACATCACAAAATTATTTGTTCTGAAATATTATATGAATTTATCCACTAAATCTTGGTAGCAAACAGCACAAGATTATCTTTCCCCATGTACCAGTAAAGAGCCTGCTTTTAATGAATCACAAATCTGATTCATTCTACTTCAGCTTAAAGAACTGTGGATGTGTTTAACACGGTTGTAGCATTTTAAAAGTCTATTTGAAGGGGGACAAACCCCAGCTCCCCTTCCCTTTTGGAATGCTGAGGTTTTGGTGATGGATAACACAGCTGCCTTCTCACTTTAGGCATTGCTCACTCAAAGCAAATAGTTAACTTCCAGGCTTCTTTTATCTTAGACCTTTTAAAGATGAATAAACTAAAAAGCAGCAGCTGACCAAAATAGCAAAGGGTGGTAAGGTGCCTTTAGTTTCTTACAAGAGTGTCTGCAAATTCCTGGTGGAATTCTAGGCCTGGCGCTGATGGAGCTGGCTAAGGATATCGATCGCCACTTGAATTCACTGAATAAATAATGGTTGCCATAGTTATTGAGCATTCACAACTGGTGGGGAAGCATGGAAATCTCCAAAACACCTCCTGTGATAGTTTTGCTGGAAAATCACCCAATTAATTCTGTCTCGTATCGTGAAAATTATGCACAATATGGAGGACACTCAGGCTCCTTGTGCTAGAATTTCAATCATAACTGAGCATCTCTGTCACCTATTTTAGCAGTTAGAGAGAAAAGGGCACTTGCTGTTTCTTATTCTGTGTGGCAGAAAGGTTAACTGACATCGAATAACCCCAACTGTTGTGAGAAATCTTACACTTTCAGAGCATTTTTTGCTTTGAGTACCAGAGAATGGATTTGGGTTACACCAAAGCAAAGGCGTTCTCTCAGTTTGCGGTAGGGATGCTGATGTGTTTTTTCTCTCGCTTTGCAGAACGACATGGATTAAAAGAACCAAAGAAAGTGGAAGAGCTATGCAACAAGATCACAAGCAGTTTGAAAGATCACTTAACTTTCAGTTGCCAAAACAAAGGACAACCGCTTGAGTCTGCAGAGCCGAAGGTACTGGGTGTTCTGGCTGACTTGCGTTCTCTCTGCACACTGGGACTGCAGCGCATCTTTTACCTGAAACTGGAAGATTTGGTGCCAGCCCCTTCCATTATCGACAGGCTGTTTCTGGACACCTTACCCTTCTGAGTCAAACCACCCTCCGGAAAGGCAAATGCCCACCAGAGCAGGCAAACGGATCGGGACTTACAGCTAACATTTCTGCCCTCACTTAACAGAAAAGCAGCTCCGAGTCTAAAATGAAGTCTTTTCTGGCGCTTTGTCCTTACAACCTGAGGCCTGAAACTTACTGGCTTACTGGTTTGGGGTTGTGTTCTCTGTTTTCTTTTGTGTGATTTGGGTTTTTTTAAATGGCTAATATGGCACTTTTGGACAATGCTATCCCAGCAGCAGTAAAAGGTTAACATGACTGTTTCAAATCTGTTGTTTAACACCTCATGGCATATGAGGAATAAAATTGTAGAAGCTGTGTTTGAAAACAAGAACAGCAAATAGTTGTTTGCCAGGGTAGTATGTGTTTTGTGAGGATACCTTTAGCATACTTCCTGCATCAAGGGCACATACATCAGCACAATCTAAACAAAAATTCACTTTTTTAGCAAAGTACATTCAATTGAACATTTCATACAAATCAAATATAGCAAAATGACAATGGCTGTTAGCTCCCATGTTCAAGTGCAATTTTTTAAAGTGCTGTCTTACTAAGTCTCGTTTATTAACTAATTTATTTTACTATGAAAACAAACAGAAGAAATCAAGTGAGAAAATTACATGCACTAACTTACCTGACAGAGTTTTCCAAACTTGATTCCATGTAGCGCGACTTATTGACAAATGTATGTGGAAGACACGGGAGCAATTGTGGCTCAGTTGTTCCTTAGCTAAGGAAATCCAAGTAAGTAGTGACTGGAGCATACAGGGTCAGCATCAGGGATAGTTCAGTTTTAGACTTCTAACGTAAGCGACTAGTTAGTAAACAGACAGAAGATGGTTTTCAAGAACAAGCAAGTCTTGTAAAATAGTATGAATGTAAGTGCTAGGAAGGATATAGTGGGCTGCGTTTAAACATTCCGTGTTCGTACTCCTTTTTGTATGTTTATACTGTTGATGCCATATTAATATGAAATAATTTGTTGCATAGTGTCCTTATTTGTATAAATGTTTGTATGCATGGTATATTGTAATGGCTTTGCCTGTATTTATTGCAATGACTGCCAGCTCATGGGAGCCCTGTTACACATGATAACTAAATGGGGTGTTCACACTGACTCAGATACACCAGTTGGAAAACTATATACATATATATAATGTGTATATATATATATGTATATACCTATATTTGTGTGCGTGTGTGTGTGCGCGTGTCTTTTTATTAACCATTTGTATATAAAATACCTGTCAAATCACAAGCAGAGTTATTTTACAGTTTATTTGCAGTGACTTCTAAGGCAGTACTGTTTAGCACTTTGATATTAAAATCTTGCTCATGTTTTGCTAAATTCAAATACTATTTAAAAAGTTTAGTTCTAAAAAACTTTATATGCACTGTATTAAGTCAAAATTTTGTTGGTCATTTTGCTAAGGAAATTTTTGAATGTCAACCTGATGTCACTGTATCTTTTGTTAGCTTTAAACATTCTAGCTTTTGTCTTTTTTTAAACTATGCTGTTTATATGGAAATTAAATTATACAATCAAACAGATGCCAAATGAATTGCCTAATTGCTGCAAAGGATAACCCAGATATCGAGTCACTGTATGGTTTTCAAATAGTAATCTGGTATTTTATCACTTACTATGTTTGGATGTGCTTTTATGAAAAAATTATTCTTATATCAAGATTTATAGTAGTGTCAATAGGGAAACAGACTTCTAATCACTATAGTTAATATTTCCGGTTTACCTGCAGATAATATTTGGAAAAGTATTGCTTTTTGTATTGACTTTTAAGCTTATGTGCAAACATAATAGCATAATTAAATATCAGAGAAGCTAATGTTTCTTGTAGGTTGCTGTAACAAGCCTGACCAGCAAGACAAATATATTTTGACTGAATTTGCTTTTGTATATACTAAATATATATATACGTATATATATATACACACTCACACACATGTGCGCATACAAAAACATACAGACACAAAATCCGAAAGTATGTTTACTTTTGTCTCCTTGTGTAAGACACAAGGTCCCTTGAGAAATTACTTTGATCTAGGGACAAATCCTGCCAGGTGCTGAGCACCAGCCAGATGAGGGCTTGCAGGTGCTTCTTGCGAGTGGGCCCTTACAAGGAATTTTCAGGCGAATCAGCATAGTACAGTAAAACTGCTTTTTTGTTGAGCAAGGTTTATTTATTAAGTGGAATGTGAGTGGGAGGTAGCAGGTCCAGAGCCCTGTGTGAGATTTCACATAGCCAGTGTCCTCCAGTCTTCCATAGATAGTCTTAACTGTGATACTCTCCCAAATCCCGTCATCTGTGGAATTGTCCTTCACGTCAACTTCAGTACACAGATTCATCCTACAGTACAACCAGCGACAGGTCACAGTGGTAAAAGAAGGAGTTAACGCAGAATAAATCTACTGCTTTTCTTGGAGCTCTCTCAGTGTGAACATGCCTTTGTCTAGGCAGAATTCAGGAATATATCAGGTGTTAAGGGAGAGTGCCTTGCTTTTATTTCAGACAACGCTGTTTCAAGAGTTTCTTCACTCCTCTAACCGCAGTAGTTTTTTTCTTTTCTTTTTCTTTTTCTTTTCCTTTTTCTTTTTCTTTTTCTTTTTCTTTTTCTTTTTCTTTTTCTTTTTCTTTTTCTTTTTCTTTTTCTTTTGTGGTGTTAACCTGTGGGTTGAAAGAAATGCTCTTGTACATATACAATGTAAATTAAAATTATTAAATTGAATAACATTTTTTTCAGAGGCCCCATGTGTGTTGAATAAGTATGCTTAATTCTGTTAAAATCTGATGTGAATTTTTTATCATTTATAAAACATTTAAAAAAATTGTCTACTTGAGTCTTAAAAGTGGAAAAATTGGTGAAGCATGCTTAAGAACACTGGCAATTTAGTGGCTGGTCTTTTGATTAAAATAGCTTTTATATGAATACAATAAGACCTGCAGTATCTGGTTATGCAATCTCAGTTAGATATTGCGAGCTGGACCATGGTCGTCCCAGAGGTTGAACTACATACGGACCAGAGCAGAGAGACTACCTGCCCCTCACTCTGCTTCTCCTCCATGCCAGGAAGGGATTGTAATTAACTCGCAAATGATGATGGCCACAAGGGAGGGAGGGGATGGCTATAGGGCTGGTGGTCCCATATAGCATCTATGTTTGGCTAGAAAGAGGACAGAGCTCTGATCCCCTGTTCGGATGTCACTCCAGCAGGCACCTGCAGCATTTTCTTTAAATGTGCATCCAGCTCCCTTCCTTACCGTGCCTTTGCTTTGTAGGAGGGATCGCTTATCCCCTGCCAGAGAAAACTGTTTGGCTACAAGTGCGTTTTCTACAAATGTAGTTTTGAGAGGCATCTGCCACTATTCCGGGTATTGCCATAAGTACTGATGGCTCCGGAACACCTCCGCGAGAGCTGTTCTTCTGCAGGAACTGCTTGGCTGGAGGTTACATCAAATGGTGTGCCACGGCAGGCTGCAGGATTGGCAGCTCCTTCTTTGGAAATATGACAAAACAAAAGGTTGCTCCAACTCTTCCAAATGATTTGTTGCTGTTTTTCCTATGCCTTATTTTAAAAATTAAACTAAAAATCTTAAAATCCTTAATGAGAATGGCAATGTGTTTTGCAGGATAGTCCCCTGTTAGGCAAAACATGCAGACCTTGTGACCAACCCGCCCCAGAGTCTGAATTTTCACCCTACAAGAAAAAGCTTATCCTCTCTAAACTCACAAGTATCTCAATTTGTAATTACTTCAGGGGCCATAAGTTGTGTCCTTAGACGTGGGAACAGAACTATGTCCTGATCGAGATCACCTGCACTTGTGTGCCTTACACGCTTCTAAGCCACATCAGTGGCAGAGTCCTTCCAAAGGATGTGATGTCCAATGATTGACTCTGGCATGGGAAGGTTGGGCTGAGTCAGGAATATGATAGTGGGTTCCTCTATTAGAGACCATCCTTGGACAGGCGGCTGGCAGCAAGGCACCCCAAAATGAGCAACTTTAACTGGAGGTGAGTCAAATCTCTTTGTATAGCTTTCCTATTTTTACTTTTCACATTAAAGTTCATTTGCCCAATATACGAAGCTAAAATTTCAGTTATGTTGCATAAGAGAGGAGGGAGAGGTTTCATTGTATAAAATTAAGCATGGCTCTGACAAAAATTGGCAAGTCCCTCTACGGACACTATGAAACATGTCTTTTGATTAATTATTTGTATTATAGCAACACCTAGAGGCCACAACAGAGATCAGGACCCCATGTTGCTAGCTACCCTAATTAGCACCTCCAGTACCCAGCCGGGAGAAGCTCCAGTCCAAATAGACAAAAGAAAGAGGAGCAACACAGGAAAAAAAGGAGTAGAGTGCCATGCCCAAGGTCATATAGCATTTCAGTCACAGAGTTAGGAATAAAAACTTTTGTTTACTGAGCTAGTGTCCAGTGAATGCTCTTATTTTGTTTTCCTTTTCTTTCCCTGGCCAATTTATGTTGCCATTGTACCAAATTTTATGCAAACACAATAAAAGCATTGAAAATTCAAAATAACCCATGTATTCAAACTGGTATTGTCTACCCTGCGTATATAAGTCATCTATGAGACTATTCAAAATCCTGGTCAATCACATGTTTGGAACTAAGTTGTGATACAAACTAGATAGTACTTAGAAAAGAGATATTTTGCTGTTCTTTATTAAATTAATGAAACTGACCACTAGGAATATTTCAATATATGGATTAAACAATAATTATTAATGGATAAAAAAGATTAACTTTTTAAAATGCCAAACTATTGATGCAGTAATTGAATAAATGGGAAGTCAATTAATCAAATTCTTAGCAGCAGATGACATATTTGAGAACTGTATTCCAGACCTACATTTGTGAGAATTACCAACACAGTGATTCGTCAACTAAAAGAAAAATAAACTTGTTTACCATATGGAAACACTTTCAGCCATCTTTCTTCTGTTTTCTTTTTTAACATTAGACACTTTTACATTTATATTCATAATACAGAATGTTCTGGCTGCATTTGGTTACAGAAGTTTGCATACATGAAGTTATGACATGGCTGTGAAAGTTGGACGAGATCAAGATTCTGACCTAAATTCACAAAAGCAAGGATTTTCTTTAGAGAGGGGTGGGAGTCCAGCTGTAATTAGCTATCATGTATACTGCAAGATACCTATGTGTGTATAATGGAACTACTTTAATGTCAAGTAAAAGATTCTGAAGTCATGCAAGAGACAAGACCATGGGAAAAAATGTTTAATATTTTCATAGAACCATGGAATCATAGAATCATTTAGGTTTGAATAGACCATTAAGATCATCAAGTCCAACAGTAAACCTAACACTGCCAAGTCCACCAGTACACCATGTCCCAAAGCATCATGTCTACGCATCTCAAATACGTCCAGGGATGGTGACTCAATCACTGCCCTGGGCAGCCCGTTCCAATGCTTGATAACTCTTTCTGTGAAGAAACTTTTCCTAATATCCAATCTAAACCTCCCCTCTTGCAACTTGAGGCCATTTCCTCTCATCTTATTGCTAGCTACCTGGGAGAAGAGACTGACCCCCACCTCACTACAACTTCCTTTCAGGTAGTTGTAGAGCGTGATAAGGTCTCCCGTCAGCCTCCTCCAGGCTAAACAACCCCAGTTCCCTCAGTCATTCCTCATAAGACTTGTGCTCTAGATCCCTCACCAACTTCATCGCCCTTCTCTGAAGATGCTCCAGTACCTCAATGTCCCTCCTGTAGTGAGGGGCCCAAAACTGACCACAGCATTCAAGGTGGGGCCTCACCAACGCCAAGTACAGGGGGAGAATCACTGCCTTAGTTCTGCTGGCCAAGCCAGAATGTTAGTTGGCCTTCTTGGCCACCTGGGCACACTGCCGGCTCATATTCAGCTGGCTGTCAACCAACACCCCCAGGTCCTTTTCCACCAGGCAGCTTTCCAGCCACTCTTCCCCAAGCCTGCAGTGTTGCATGGGGTTGTTGTGACCCAAGTGCAGGACCCAGCACTTGGCTTTGTTGAACCTCATACCACTGGCCTTGGCCCATCAATTTAGGCTGTTCAGATCCCTCTGCAGAGCCTCCCTACCCTCAAGCAGATCAACACTCCCACTCAACTCGGTGTCACCTGCAAACTTAGTGAGGGTGCACTTGGTCCCCTCATCCAGATTATTGATAAAACTATTAAAACAAACAGGCCCCAGTATCGAGCCCTGGAGAACACCACTTGTGACCGTCCACCAACTGGATTTTACTCCATTCACTACAACTCTTTGGGCCCGGCCATCCAGCCAGTTTTTTACTCTTCACTCCAGTGAAGAATACACCCATCCAAGCCATGAGCAGCCAGTTTCTCCAGGAGAATGCTGTAGGAAACGGTGTCAAAAGCTTTACTGAAGTTCAATTAAACACCCTTTCCCTCATCTGCTAAGCGGGTCATCTTGCCATAGAAGATCAGGTTACTCAAGCAGGACCTGCCTTTCATAAACCCACGCTGACTGGGCCTGATCACCTCGTTCTCCTGTACATGCCATGTGATGGCACTCAAGATGATCTGCTCCATTTTAGGTTATCATTTTTTCTTAAAAGAACAGAGATGTCTGGCCTTATTTAGGTGGAATTTTAGCTCAAATAAATAAATAGACAAGCTAAGTGACATTTAAAGAAAGAAATGTGTTTAAGTAGCTGAAATACCTGAAATAACCCAAAGTCTTTAGCCTGCTAAGTAATATATTAAAACACTCCCTCCACAATAACTTCCACTGTGGCCTGTGATTAAGCACTACTGTAGAACAAAAGTGAATTATAGAGATGGTTTGATACTGGGGAAACTTTCAAAGGCAGCAGACAGAAAACAGAAATTAATTTACCTTTCATGGGGTCTTATTATTTACCTTGCTGTGTTTCCTAATTAATTGACGATATTGATGTTTACACAGGGATTTGCTCCTTTCCAACTTCACTTGATCCTGTGAAGAAGTCAGAATGCTGCATTTGTAGTATCACATTTATCACCATGGCAACAGTCAGGGATTTCACAAACACTAATTAGGGTTGGCAACTTGGAATGTTTTCAGTACAGTCCCATATAATTTTCCCTCTTTTATCCATTTCTCATTATATCTTACTTTAACAACTGACTTCTTCAGTATGTCTACAGGTTTTCCCCCCATGTCCGCAGGATTCAGTTAATACCTCCTCTGATTTACAGCCACCTTTCTTACACCTCTGCACACACCCAGTTAAGAGGTAACTGCAGTCCCTACCTGCATTTGTGTTAAGCTCCATTTCTTTCACTTCAAATTAATCCAAGTTTCAGTACAACCAGCTGGTTTCTACGCCAGCATGTGCAAAAGTAGCAATGAAAGGTACAGAGGTTTAGCTGCACCTTTCCAGGCAAGTTACTTTTAAAGATAGATGCTAAATCTTGTTCATGGCAGAGTACAAGCCTTCTGTTTGTGGCAGCTTAAGTCCTGTGGATGTCCAAAGATCATGTAAAATACTTTAATTCAAGCACACCAAGAACATCTGTAGACATTTAATTTAGCATGTAACAATATAGGAAGGTGCGCGCATGTGAATCTCATAGAGTACATTCAACATGGCCAAGTGCAAAGTCTTGCACTTGGGTCAGGGCAATCCCAAACATGGACACAGTCTGGGCAATGGGTTGATTGAGAGCAGCCCTGTGGAAAAGGACTCAGGAGTACTGGTGGATGAAAAACTGGATATGAGCTGGTAATGTGCGCTCACAATGCAGAAAACCTACCATATCCTGGGCTGCATCAAAAGCAGCACGGCCAGCAGGTCAAGGGAGGTGATTCTTCCCCTCTACTCCACTCTCATGAGACTCCACCTGGAGTACTGTGTCCAGCTCTGGGGGCCCCAGTAGAAGAAAGACATGGACCTGCTTGAGCGGGTCCACAGGAGGGCCACAAAGGTAATCAGAGGGCTGGAGCACATCTCCTGTGAGGACGGGCTGAGAGAGTTGGGGTTGTTTACCCTGGAGAAGAGAAGGCTCTGGGGACACCTTACTGTGGCCTTCCAGTACTTCAAGGGGGCCTACAGGAAAGATGGGGAGGGACACTTTATCAGGGAGCGTAGCGATAGGATGAGGGGTAACAGTTTTAAACTGGAAGAGGGGAAATTTAGGTTAGACACTAGGAAGAAATTCTTTACTCTCAGGGTGGTGAGGCGCTGGAACAGGTTGCCCAGAGAAGTTGTGGATGCCCCATCACTGGAAGGGTTCAAGGCCAGGCTGGATGGGGCTTTGAGTAACACGATCTAGTGGAAGGTGTCCCTTCTAGCAGCAGCGGGGCTGGGTAAGATGATCTTCAAAAGTCCCTTCCAACCCAAACCATTCTATGATTCTGTGATTCTATACTAATCATGTATTACAGTTATCCAGTTGAATTACTGCCCTAATTTACTCAGAAGCCTTATCAAACCCCATGTTGGCAGTGAACTTTTGAGCCTCACTAAAAGCACAATGTATTAATTTGTTAACAAAGAAAAAGGCAAATTTATGATGGATTCACCAGCAAGAGGGAAGGTCTTACTTCATCGGGCATGCTTAGGCTAAGGAAGAGATGTGTCTATTGAGCAGAGTAGAAGATTCCCATTCTACAGCTCACTCGAGAATGAGTCCCAGCTGCTTGTCAAACCGCCTTCCCAATAACAAAGATATTGAAATAAAGCCAAGCAGAGAAAATATGCCAGTATTGCCCTAATTTGGAAAGGAAGACAATAAATCAGACTGGTTAGAGTATATTTATACTCTAAGCTACTGTAAATGACTAGAAAAGAAGAGAAAAATAATGGAATCACTTGGAGCATCTTCATTAGGTTACAGGTGAAATCATATCACTTGTTTCTAATTTAAAAAGGATTTTGTACATTATTAACAGAAAACTAGTATTTGAATAATAAATTCTGAGTCAGATCACCATCTTCTTTCCCTACATGATGGGGAGGTAAAAAGCCTCTTCAGTGACAGAAAAATGACTCATAGAGTACAAAGGAATTGAGAGTTCATCGTGATGGTAAATTACTGAATATTTTTAGGAGATTATAATTGAAATAAGGGCAGAATTACTATACTTGATAAGGAGACCTTATTGAAATAAATGGTATAATGTGTTAAAAAAGCAAATAAAGGTTTTAGATTAGACATTCAAGTCAAAAGTGAACCATTGGAAGAAGCCCTGTATTCCAAGAGACACTGAGACAAGCTAACATAAGCATCTAAAGAAAGACTTTATTGAGCAAAACCCATTGCCTCAGAAGCATACATTTTGCCTCCCATTTTGAGGAAAGACTGAACTGTGCCAACTTGCCCAGTTTTTGATGACAACTCCCGCTGCAGCTCACTGCAAGGATCACTTTTAAAACCTAGTCCTAATGCTTTTGAGAAATTTGAACCCAGAGCCCTCCAGCCTTTGGGACTTTATTTTCATGACTTAACTTTGTTCCCCCTACCCTTAATTTCAAAAGGCATAATCAAACTCATGGCAGGGCTCTTCATAAGCTTTGTGAACTGGTCCACAGTCAAGAATTTCCACATGGAGTAATTTTATTACATGAAATTTCCCGCCTGCTGTACAGAGCTGTGCAATATTCATCATCTGCTTTTCATCTGATTTCTAAGGGAAAGCCTGGTGGATTGCTGTCCCTTTGAAATTAAGGAGTCAGGGAACAAATTTAAGTCATGAAAATAAAATGCTGAAGCTGGAGGGCTCTGGGTTCAAATTTTACAGAAGTACCAATGCTGTGTCTTAAACTGATCTCCTGAGGGAAGCGCAATGGAAAGTATTTGCAGCAATTGGGCAAGCTGACACAGTTCAGTCTTTTGGAAAAAGAATCACGATCCATCGCACATTCAGACATAAAATTACATCCATTTTAGATATAAGTGATAGCTTTAAGTGAAAGACTTTTCAAGGTAAGTTATCAAGGATGGCTGAGAAACTAAAAATGTAGATGCCATGAACTGAAACGAAATCTTCAAATGATCTTACAAAACATGAGATTTTGGGAAAAAAACTCATTCTACTCCATGCCTCCAGAGCAACCTGTCTTCCACGAGATGGAGTTGTTAATGCCACATGAAAAGGCTACAGAATTGTGCTGCTGGCCTCTGAGGGGCAGAAACAATCATGGAAATCTAATAAATACGGTGGGAAACGCTATTTGGCGTTAGCGTTTTCCAGTTTTCCATAGTGCATTATTCTTACAGCTCAAGTAGGACACAACGCCTGGTTTGGTCTGGGCGGCCACATCTTTTAGGCTGCAGCTTCGCAGATGTGACTAGCTGGCATAAGGCAGGACTCCTGTCAGCAGCAGTCACGCCGTGCCTGCCTGGCGCCTTTGCTGTACGGTGTCTTCCCTTCCTTGGGCCAGTGGCAGGGATCACGTGGACATGAAATGAAACAGAGCAAGGAACTCATCTGGGTCAAAACTAGCCTGGTTTTCCCAGGTGGAGTCTCGTCTCTGCTCCTGTGAGACCCCACCTGGAGTACTACATCCAGCTCTGGGTTCCCCAGTACAAGAAAGATATGGATCAGTTGGAGCAGGTCCAGAGGAGCACTACAAAGATGATCAGAGGGCTGCAACATCTCTCCTACAAGGACAGGCTGAGAGAGCTGGGGTTGTTCAGCCTGGAGAAGACAAGGCTTTGGGGAGACCTTATTGTGGCATTTCAATGTATAAAGGGGACTTAGAAGAAAGATGGAGAAAGACTTTTCCCAAGGTCTGTAGTGACAGGACAAGGGGCAACAGTTTTCAACTGGAAGAGGGTAGGTTTAGACTGGATATAAGGAAAAACTTTTTTATGATGAGGGTGGTGAAACACTGGAGCAGGTTGCAGTGTTGCAGAAGTTGTGGATGCCCCCTCCCTGGAAGTGTTCGAGGTTGGGTTGGACAGGGCTCTGAGCAACCCGATCTAGTTGAAGATGTCCCTGCCTGTGGCAGAGCGTTGGACTAGATGATCTTTAAAAGTCCTTTCCAGTCCAAACCTTTCTATGGTTCTGGGATTCCTGCCCTTTCCTTGCTGGTCTGCGGTGCTGCTTATTTTCCCATTTGCTGTCAAGATACTTTGGCCTAATTTTTAGATCGGCTGCATACCCATAATGCCAAATAAGCACAAGAAGAGTCATGGTTACCCTTTTTAATGTTACAGCCATATACTATTTGCATGAGAGTAACCTGCAGAACTCCCAGACCAAATAAGGGGCCCATTTTGCCAAGTTCTCTTCATATACATTAGAGACACCACCAGACACTCCCTGCTCTGAAGACATTTAAAATTAATGCAGCAAGACAGAGGGAAAAAAGTGTTATAGTTGCTGTGTGGGTAGAACTTTTATGGGCAGAGGTATTTAGCAATTTGCTCTGTCACATGGGAAGTTTGGAAAAGCTAAGAAGTGAATCCAGACCCCAGCATAGTAGCCTATTGCTTTAAAAGATAAATCCTTCCTCTCTTATGCCATAAGCCAGCATATTTTTCCAAACTTTCAGACTAACAATTGACAAATTGCTTGGGGAGACTCTAACCTGACATATTTAGTATGTTCTTCCCGCAGCCCTCACAGGAGTCCACAGATGCCACCTTCGATCAGACTCAGCCAGGACTGCAAAGCCCATCGGGTTCGTAGGGTTAGGATGCATGTTAAGATGGTCTAAAAAGTAAACCCTCCAAAAATTACTGTGTGTTCTGTACTTAAAGAGAAACACATGAGGCTGCAAAGGGCAGCATTCTTAACAGGCTGCCTTAAAATAACAGCCTAGTTATTTGTCCAATATTGTTTTTAAACGTAGACATTTCTAAGCCATAAGAACTCTTTCAGAAGTGGACTGCTGCTTTGAATCTCAAATTGCAGCCTCCCTCTGCTATGAAGAGTTGTCACCATCCAGTCTGTGGAGTCCAAACCAGTTTTGCAAAACTGCATGGAATAACATATAAAGCAAAAGACGTTACTGTAACTGTAGTGATTGTGACCAGAGTATGTGGTAAAAAAAATAAAATAGATCATATAAAAGACTTTTTTTCCAAAAATCACTATTAGAAGAGTGATTCATATATAGGATAGAATGGGGAGGGGGAAGCATTTTTTAATCAAAGACTGTACATTGTTAGAAGTTCACAGTCACAGAGGGTTTTAATTTTATAGATTACGACTACATAAGGACTCCCGTGCTAGTTCCAAACGAGGGTCCATCTAGCCCAGCATCCTGCCTGAGAGTGGCCACGACAAACTAGAAATGGGCTGTGTGGACTGATCTTGCCTTTAGGATCACTGGAGCCAAGAATGTACTCACCAGGCATCTCACCAAGCAGTGGTCTTCAAACCTTTTTGATCGTGCACCCCTACCAGTAAAAAATTTTTGAGCGTGCACCCCCAATAAATGTATATTTATTTATTTGTAAACTTTATACCTGTACTAATGAAGTTCTATATTTTCTTCCTGCAACCCAAAGGGTCATCTTGCAGAGCCCCTGGGGTGCACGCACTCCGCTTTGGAGACTGCTGTTATAGAGGATGTCACATCATTTTAGTAGCATTTCTAGAGACAATAAATAATATTTTTTAAACACAGGGGATCTTGCAACCAGTGTAGACACATTAGTTACTGGACCTCATTCAGATGGTAAAGACCTGCTGTATTTGGCCACCAGTAATCATGACCCTCTCGCATTTACTTCATGCACATTGGATGTGATACCAGTTAGAAAGAGAAAGGGACAATTTGTCCAAGCTTAAAAAAACCCAGTTGCTTTAACAAGCTAGGAACATCAATTTAATGTGGGAAATATTAATAGGAACTGGAAATTGTTCAAGAACATTCTAATGGGTATCCAAAAAAAAAAAAGAAAAAGAGTGCCACAAATTTGCAAGTAGAAAAGAATTCATGCTGGGGAAGAAAGAATTTGTGAAATATAGAAAATGCAGAAATGCTAGTGAAACATTAGCAATTAAAATATAAAGAATGCAAAAAAGGATAATAGCAGTAAACTGCAAATTTTAAAAAACATTGCTGAAAATAGCTATATAAGAAAAGATAAATGAACAATATAGTTAGAAGAAACATACAAGAAACAGGTTAGAGTAAAAAATTTCTGCACTAAGTATTGGTCCATTGCTACCAACAGGTATTATAAGTTTGTACAAAGCCTTAGAAAAGGCAAATGTGTTCATCACTATTTCTCTTCTGATTTCACAAGGAAGCAGGAGGATAAACCTGCCCAATAAAATGTTGTAGATGGCACAGAAAGCCTGGCATCCACAATGAAGAGAAATATGATGCAGAGCCAGCTGCAATTACACACGTACAAATCAAGCAGCCTGGAGGCAAACAAGCAGCACGGAGAACAGGAAAAATCTCAAAGATCTTTGAACTGCCAACGTATTCCAAATATTACAAAAGAGCAGAGAGATGATCCAGGAAAATATAGATCTGTTAGTCAGATGCTGAACCTGGACACATAATGAGAAGTTTCATTTAGGAGCCCACCAACGTGGAATTGAATGCTTAAAGTGCAATTAATAATAATCAATATGATTTCATGGAATGCAGGTCTTGTAAAACAAACCTTCTTTATTTTATCTTCTTCAATTTTCTTTTTGTTCACAGCTATTGCTCTGGTTCACAAAGATAACTGTGTTCATACAGTATATTTATACGCCTGTGTCTTCAAATCATTTGACCATGGAGTTTGATCATATTATATGGAACTAAAAGGATGTAACTTGGGAATTGGTTCCTATCAGTATATTAGTGAATGATTTTGTCATTGCTACAGTTTCCACTGATTAAATTTGCACAGGATACTAAAACAAGTGGGATGGTAAACAAGGAGAAAAGGTAATTTGTAGAGAATGATCTGAACTGCCTGATTAGAAAAGCATATTAAAAAAAAATGTATGGAGACGTGAGGACATGTATTGAGGAGTAAGAAATACAATCTCACAATACCAAAAACTCGCCTCAAAGCAGGGACTCAGAGAAGCCCATACGGGTAATCATAAATTAAGCTGCAACCAGTGTAGCTAATTACTTTCTGACAACAGCAGGGGATGCAAGCCTTGGTAGAACCTAACGACTTCATTCTGGCAGTCGGAAATGCTCCAGTGTGTCTGAAGTTGTGGGGCTCAGTTTAGGCATGAGCTTTCATGATCTTTATGCACAAGTTCAGCCTGAGTTGCCTGACGGGGTTTTTTTCTGACTCTGAATGAGAAGGAGCTATATTTTCCTGACAACTTTGTAAATCCACCTGCAAATATAAGTCTGATCCCAGAAGGGCACTCTTGAGCTCCTAAATGAGTCAATAAGTCAAAATTTAGAACACAATAAACAGTGCAAAAATAAAGTTTATGAAATTGTATTCAAATTCTGAATGTATCTTTCCATGCCAACTTCATGCTCCTTTTTATTCCTTATCTCTGATTTCTATTGGCATAAACGCATTAGGAATGTTTGTCTTCAGCTGAATTCTCAGATACAAACATGAATATGCATGCATAATTAAAAGTATGTTCTGTTCACTAATCATTAGTAATCATGCTCTAATTCTGTATTCAAACTCCAATAATCAACCGCGGAGCAGAAGTGACTGCAATGCAATTGAAGTGACCAATTATACGGCACAAGCAGCAAATAGTCAAAGTTAACAACTCACAGGCATAGACAGTATTTTCCTTCTAAATCTTCTAAGGGAGGACTTTGAAAACCAGCCTATCATGAGGAATCAAGTTCAGTTCATGAATGATTTTGAAAAACAACAAAAAAGTCAAAATTATCCTATAATCCGTTGATAACGAATGATTCACCCAGTCCTAGTAACATCCACACTAATATTGCTGCACTGACACAACCAGTTACTGTATTTTCATGCACCAGTAGAGGTATCTCTTTACACACCATCTTGATAAAGGTTCCATGCGAACAGGCAAGACCCAGTCCTCTTTCTGGTGCAAACGGGTGTCTCTGTTAGTTTTGACAGAGCTACTCCAGTTTCACCAGTGCAAAATCTAGAGCTGAGTAGTACTGTCAATAGCCACAGTAATAAAAAAGTATAATGGATTGTTTGTTTTCTGAATGACATGCATATATAAGCTTTTAATAGGCTTAATAGACTTCATGTACAGCTTTTATATAGTTATGCAGCTTACTCTACGTATTTATGTTCTGATTTATGCAATGTTTCCCACTTGTTTCATTTTGTTCCCATAATTTCCATGCAGACCTGTCTTCAGTGACTTTTCCTGTGTGCTACTTTGTCTTTCCAGTGGTTCCCCATTTAGTAGAGCAGCAGCTTTTCTCTTATTTCACTGCCAGCTGTCTGTATCAGGTAGTACATATTGGCATTTTTGTTTCCTAGGTCTATCTCATGATAGTCAGCACCTGTTGTCACAACTTGTTTCCCTTCTGTCTGACACCTGCACCTCATACATGTGTAACTTTCAACTTATTGATGTTTCTAGTCTGCCCTATATCTACCTGTGGGCAATTGAGTTTTCCTCCGTATTCTGGGACTGGTGGAGATCCATGAATCTCATACGGCTTCTGTGAGGATCAATACCACTGTGCTTCAGAAGCACTTGGTAAAAATTGCATTAACTATACTCCGTTTTGAGCCTGTGAAGACCCAGCTGTCCAGTCTCCATGTAAGCCTTGCTATTTTTAGTTTGGTGCCTCCTCCATTTTACCTTTTGCAGATTTTCTAACATTTTAGTTAATTTCCTTCGTGAAAACATATGGCAAACAGATGCCTAAGCAGGGCCCCAGACCCCCATCTCTTTTTCCAGACTTTTCAGGATAACTGGGAAAATTCTGAGGTTTATAGTGATATGCATCACACTTGCAATTTATTTCAAGTGTTACCTTTTAGTCACAGACATCCTAGACATCATCAGTTTTGGAGGTGTGTCATTTCAAAATCAAGTTTCTGTCTCTATTTTTTTTTCATTGGCAACCTTGAAAACTTAAATAAACTAACTACCAGGATTCAAAGATGGTAGCAGCTGGGTATCAGTCAGAGGAAGCAAGGATGATCTAAAGATCTTCAATCTCCTTCTCACATGCACTTCTCAAAATTTAAAATAAATCACTTGATATTCACCTACAAACATCAGTTTACCAGTCCCTCCTTGAACCTTAAGTAATGCTTTTTCCACAGTGGCATGACCATGGCTCTGTCTGAGATGAAAGGGAAATGATCTGAAGACTTTAAAATGCAAAATCTAGCTCTGCTTAAAAATTGCTAGTCCCCTCCGAGACTGGGATTTAGCTATTTTGCATAGATTATGAGAGTGCTGAGCTTGGGCAGCGGCCTCACACTTGCTGTGGCCAAGGCAACTATTCCATGGGAGAGAGCATCTTACAAACTGACAGGAAAACGGGAAAGTCTTCAGTAGAGTTGCCATATGTCTTTTGCCCAGATATCAGCCTTGTTTTACATGATAATTCTTCTCTCCATTTCCCATGCCTCACCCTTTGTTCTACTATCCTGTGGCAATGCATTTAAAATTAATATTTCAAGATATTGAAACTATTTCTGAATTTTAAATGGGTATGTATATTCTGGAGAAAGTTTACTTTGGTAAAGGAGACTACACATGGATATTGGCATTCTTTATTAAAGCTGCTTTGTAATTAATTGCTCACATGGGACCTGAAAGACAAGAAATAGCATATCTGTTTTCCCTCTGCTTTGTCCCTTTCCCGGGGTTCACTCATTCCAGACACATGAAGTACTGAACACAGAATTTAAGATGCAATCATGTTGAGAAGAGTGTACTGAAAGCAAAACGTGTGCAAGCTGGCACATTTACCCGTATAACTGGATCTATCTCCCTAGCCTGAAGATACCCAAGGTATGTCAAGATTTGGTCCAGATATCAGACATTAGAATTTAGATTTATTCACAAAATGCAAATATTTCATTTAGAAGCTATTTAAATGAGCAGCCTCTTGAATTTATTATCATACTTTCTTTTTCCTTTCTCATTAAAAATGTTGCTTTTTTTTGCACAAAGGATGAGAACGCTGCAATGCACCGTTTTCTCTATCAATATGCAGAAATCAATTAATGCTGAATTACATGATTTTACCATTTATAAGACAGGCAGTGGAAGCTGAAACATAGGCTGAATGAAATTGCTCTGAAAGGCATAGCACATGGCCAGGAAATTCTATCAGCTCCAAGGACACAGGGCTCCTTCCTAAGTGACTTACAGGTATCTTGTTGCACATTTTATATCAAAATTATCCAGCAAAAAAGAAATGTAAAGCAACTAAAATCAATGCCAAACTGATTCTTGTATGTGATTTCCAAGGGATGGTTCTTTTTCTCCCAAATAACTTCTATCAACATGAAATGTTCCTTACAAGTGAAGGATCCCTTTTACCCCTTTTATCCCTTTTTATTTCCTGTAGAGAGGAAGGACTAAAGAATATAATGACATACTAGCCATCGTAGGTAATTCCCAAGGGATACTTAGTTTCTCTTCCACACATACATCAACACACAATGTTCCTTACAGACGAAGGAGCCTTTTTTTCCACCTTTATCCAAGGAAGGACTAAAGAATGTAGAAAGTTTCATGGCGCCAGGTCACAAATGCGACCGCTGGAAAGAAGCAACACTGCGGTCCTCCCAACACATGACCTTTTCGTTTCTATGGACCATCTTCTACCCCAAACTCGAGCTGGTTAGCTGCTGGTTAGTTGTAGCTGCTGGCTAGCTGTGCAATACAGGCAGCAGCCACCTGTGGTGATAGTGACCATCCTGATGGAGCTGCCTGCCTCCAGGTGAGAAGTCCTGGGCACGCTGGCCAGCAGGACTGCGGGATGCTCTTGGACTGACCAGCCTTTTGCACCAAAATGGGGCAGCAGACTCTCGCTTCACCCACTTCTCTCTAACTTTGGACATCTCTGCAGGTCTCTCTGCACCAAATGAGAGACTGAAAGTACTCCTTGTTTTGTGCCCCGGACTCCCCAACATAGGCTGTTGAATCGTTTCTGCAGTACTCTCTTGATAATGTGCTTCTTTATTTGCCTCAGTGTTCCTAGTCATCATTTTACTATTAATTACTTATTACCAGCTTTGCGTGCAAGCAAAGTATTTGGTATCTTGTCTTCAGTAGCCATGTGGGGCAGCCACAGACCAAAGGTGTTGGGCTCCACTTGGTGCAGAAGAAATCATGCACCACCCTGTCAGTAAGCGCCCGCTCTGCCCGTAGTCCTTTCAGCCTGCGCCAGTTTCTGTTTCATCCCGGCCTACAGCACCGCAGGGACCACAGGAGAAAAGCGACTGGAAAATAATGTGATTTCTGGTTTAATTCGATGAAACACTTGTATTGGTTTCTAAAATGTACGGACTTTTTTTCCCCCCTTGGAATCACAGTTTTCAAAGAAAACTGATTGCCATCACATGCATTAAAAATGGCTTTTAACAGTGACTTTATCAAATGTATTGGAATATTAGCAGATATGTTACGTGCATAAATGTAACATGTTTCACCTTCTCTATCTAATCCGAGAGCTTCTTATTTTCCATCCACCCACTCAGGCACACAGTTATTCATTAGGTACAAAAATGAACTGCACACCTTAAATATATTCAGATTATTGTAAAACTGCCTCCACCTTGCTACCAGAATTGCCAAGGTAAAAATATCCGTACACTTCTCAAAAGATAGACGGTGATAATATAGAAATGTTTCTACTTCCAAAGCGCCTATACTAATACAAGGAGTCAATTCTATTTAAAAATAAATTCGCACTTGAACAGTTGTTGTACTCGATACATGTATTTCACACACACACAAAAAAATTTTTTAAAAAGTTATGTAGCTCTAGTCAAGCATTTAGAAGTTAAGAAATAACAGAGCCAAGAAGAATCTTCTGTGCCTGAAGAAACTTTTTTCCCCTCCCTCCTTGTGTAAGTATTATGATGTAGTCCTTAATTACATCAAAATGTGTTTTCTACCTCAGGAATCCTTTTCTCTTCAAATTGTTCTACCTGAGCCACCTGTGCCATGAACACCTGCAAGATTATTTAATAACCCCTCCGGACTAGTTTTCTAGGCAAACGAAGCTTATGTTATGCCATGATTCTGTCCCTCAGACCCCACTGAGAACTTTTGAACCCACTGAGTGGTTTCAATGGAAGAGCAGAGGTTTTAAAGAAGAAAATCTAAGCTTCAGGACAACTGGGGAAAGGCAAAGGCCCTGTCAATGCCTCCAGTGAAGTAAAGGCACAAGGTAAGCCATGGTTTGCCACCAGAGCTTGGGTGGCTCAGCCCTGAGATCCCACCATAAACCTGCCTTCACCTGTCCTGCGGCACCAGGGCCACCCCCACCCCCTACCACAGCCCCCCCAGTGCCCCGCAGCCCTCACCCACCCACTGCTTTCTGAGCAGATGCTTTTTTGGAAAATCGTTTTGCATCCGTTTTTACATAGGTGACGTGTGGGTTTGCTCTTTTCGTCTTCTCCTTGGTGGTCCCACTGCCCCCCAACCTCTTGCCTTTGTCTGGATGATGGTGGTTTGGCTCTACGGTTCTCCCTCACCTTGCACACTCACTTTGCCATTAAAACTCCCCCTCTCAGCTGAACGTTTGGGCTGTGCTATTTACGCTCGCAGCCCGGAAGTTTGTGGTAAAAATTCTACACACAAAACATGTCAGGGCAATTTCAGTATTAGGTGACAAAATTCCCCTTCTTTCTATGCACACAAGTCACCTTTCAGTCAGTGTTTCCAACAGCTGCCCAGTCTCTGATATCCTTCAGCAGAGCTGAAACGAAGCTGAGTCACAGATCTCAGTAATAATGCCTATGTCAGAAGAAAAAAAAAAAAAAGTCAGCACACTATTTGAGGGTTCGTCATCATCTTGGACAATATATTGTAATTTTGCTAAATAGTGTCAATACAGATATTTGCACATTGGCAGGAGATCAATTAAATCCCACTGTTCTTTTTATTCAAACTCTGCTTCCATTTTCTGTCATAAGACAGAGGTGTAACAGTACATAGTTGATAACTTCTGATATATTCATAATTGCTGCACAATACATACGCGCACATTGTCACATTGCTTTTGCTGTATGTACCTTTATAGTCACTTCTCATTCACTGCAAATGTTTAAATGAAGTAGCAGGCACTGAAAAAACTACAAAACCTGTCAGGTGCATCCCATTGGCACTACCTGTAATACATCGCGATAAATCTGCCTGTGTCCCTGTATATCCAACCTGGCTCCCAAGAATTACCATTTCCCCATTTTGCAAATGTCCCACTTAATTGTCTTGTACACAGTGGTCAACTTCTGGTTATTTTTCTCTCTCTCTCTCTTGTTTTTTAGAGTCCTGAGTTGATGATTCAGTTTTTATCCACCTGCACTCAGTGACAAAAAACACTTTCCCTTAGACAAATAACACTCTACTGAAGGGCTGCAGGAAGACTGGACATCACTCTAGGGAAGAAACACTACAAAAACTACAGTACCAAATTCCAGCGTATTGCAAAAAAAAGGAACCTCAACTCCGAAGTACAACTCCGTGCCTTGTAAGTATGCTAATATATTTTGCTTGACTTCTAGTATGTCAACATTGAAATAGGACATTTTTTATCTTAAATGAGTCAAATCCTGGAGACACTGAAATCAGTGGCAAAATCCCCACTCACTTTGATAAAATGTAAACATTACCTGAGAAATTTGTATTAATAAAGTATGAGTTTTAAACCATAACTGCAGTCCTCATGCATTTTGCTAATGAAATGAAATAATAAATGTGTAAAAATACAGCTTTTCTATAGCTTGACATTCTATTGCTTCCAACTTCTTTTTATAAGATCCAAAACCATAAAAGAATTAAAATATAAATACTTTTCTATAATTATGTAAATCTAAGGGAAATGTAACATTTGACAATAAAATTTAAAATTTTCATAAAATTTTCTTCTGAAATGTTACTATTTGTTGTAGCACAGAGTCTATTACTCAGTCTTTGGAAGCTGCTTCAACAGCAACTGGGTAGGTAGAATAAAACTGCTGAAGACTGTACCCTGTGAAGCAAAAAATACCAAACAGAAAGTCTCAGAACCTACAGCCAGTCTTATCTTCTAAAAAGAGTCTGACGAGGTAACAGGCATGATGCTGAGAACCTAGGGTGTCCCAGATAGACCTGTTTTTTGAATGGGTCCAGAAGGCCTAGGGCAGCCTTGTGGAAGAGAGAGGAAGAACATACCTCCCACCTAGAACTAATCATTACAGAGAGAGCAGAAAGCCCCATTGCCTGACAATTCATGGACAGATCCAGGGCGTTGAGTGGGAAAAAAAGGAATGATAGTCTCAAATGTGCAACATATTTCCACATTTCGTGCAAAACATGACAACATTTTTGTTAAAGTGAAGAGCTTTGATGACTTACATGTTACACTGGTATGGTGATCACCAGTGCTGTGATCACCATACCGATGTGTCCTTTGCTTCAGCCAAGGGTGGCAGTGAAAGTATATCTTTGACATCTCTTCCTTTCCTTACAGTACTGATACCATTGCTACATATTATTATGAGTGCTTTTAGCACTGCTGCAGGGCTTCTAAGTCTGCTGGAGCTCAAGTACAAATCCAGGGTATTTGGACAGTGGAAAAGATAAAGAGCTTTTGGGATCAGTCATACATAGGGCAACAGAGTTGGGGAAGGGACAGGAAGGACAGAGGCAAGAGACTAGTTGCAGAGTACTCTGAAGGTGACAATGCAAAGAACAAGACTATTAATAACGACAAGCACACGTAGGGTGTGGGCTGGAAGAAGGCAAATCCCAGCATCCTCAGCAGCAAGCTCATTCTAACGCTCCCTGAAAGCCTCCTTCCTTTTGCAAAGGAAGGACACTATAGTCCCGCTTAAGCTCCTTTGCAGAACAATCTGTAAAGACAACAGACTTCCACAGGAAGCACAAGTTACTTTATTGCTCCCCCACTTGCATGCATGCATCCTTTTTACTAGGACTCACCACGGGTAGCGAGCTTCTGCTGTTGGAAATGTGTATTGCATGATCAGTGTCAATTGCTGGGACAGCCATTTGTGCTCAGTATTTGCGTTCCTATCACTTGGAAGGGAAGTCACAGAGGGCAGAGGGCTGCAGTGAGGGAGTTCAGGAAGGACCAACTTGTTCTCCAAATATATTTTGAAGATGCTCCTGAAGTGGCAGATATACGTGTAGCATAAGTCTTCCAGAGTAACTGGAGCCTAAAGTAGTCTAGACAAATCTTGGTTTGAACATCTGAACATTTGAACATCAAGCTCTGCTGCGAGTCCATTAATCTGCATAGTAAGACTGAGGTTCAACTGTTACCAGGAAATTTCTTTAGTCATCAGCTCTGAAACAGTCCTGAGAAACACATGGCACTTTTAAATTCCAGGCAAACTTTCATCTGATTCACTCAGGTGCTAAGAGTCATCTTCAGGAGGGTCAAACTCTAAATTGACTAACCCCCAAGTCACATCCTCAAAACCAGAAGTTTAACCCACACAGCATTAGATTAGAAACACAACAGTATAAAATTTTAATGTTCACTCTGTCTCGGTTTTTCAACTACTTTCATCCCACGTGTCTGCTAGACTTCCCAGACAAACAAATTGAATCTGGACTCACTCCTACCTTCACTGCAGTCCTTTTCCCCCATTGTTCAGGTGTATTCTGCTTTCATCTAGGCACCGCACCACTTCTGCCCTGCTTCTTGTCAGCCCCCGCATCTAGCCACCCTTCACATCGTTTGTCCTGGTCTTGCCTCTAAATTTTCCACTATGAGAAGCAAAAGTACTGGCAGATTCCCCATTTGCTCCCCAGGCCTGATGCTGAGGACTGAAGGGGAAGGGGAGATGTGAAGGGAAGCTGATCATTTTGCACAAGAAAAGTCAAGAAGGAGAATAACAGTGGTGATCTCCTGAGGTGTTGGTTCCCCTCTCCCTCCAAAAGTTTGGCTTAGGAAAATGGCGGCCTGTTGAGCCATAGCTCTGTTCCAGATGTAGCAAGAGACTGGACAAGTCAGTAACAAGTATAGGGGTGGAGCAATAAAACCCATAATAAACCCCTAAGAAAATCACAGCTACATCAAGAATTACAATTTAGAGGAACAACTAAGAGTCCTAAGCAACTACTTGCAAAAGAGAGCTAGATAGCAGGCTTTGCGCTTAGATCCGTAGAAATGCTGTATTGGTTTCTTTTGAGGCCTGAGGCTTATAAGAGCTGTTTTGTATTCATCACCTCCATCCTATTCACTTTGGGACTGCTGTCCAGCTCAGAGACGACCCTCAGCATGAAGCAGCCAGACAGACTGAAAATGAGATCCAGTCATGTTAGTCAAACGATGCTATCAATGCACAAGGTTGCCAAACACAGTCACACACCAATTACGGTTGGTTGTTTTTTTTTTTTTTCCCAGTGTTTTACCTGTCTGTAGCTGATATAGAAGAGAAACATTTGTAAATGACTGAAATTTATCCTGTGGACAGTATTTGCCTCCAGATTTAAAACTGCTAAAATAACTCACTCTCTGTACCACCCAAGCATGAAGCTAATGCCCCTCTTCAGCTTCTCTGACACCCAGAGCTTTTGCATACAAAGCAATCAGTCTCCATTCATAGTGCCCACAGAACATTCATCCAATTTACTATTTCTGAGGTAAGAAATGAAGCCATTTAAGTCACAATTTAGGGTTTAATTGAAATTCTAATAATGCTATCTTCTAAATAGCATTAAACATCTTTAACTAAAAATTGTTCTTTCCACATTTATGATTTTTTCTTGTATTACAAATGCCTGTAACAGTGAGAAACCAATATTTTAATGGCTCATCTAAATACTAAACGAAGAGGTAAATATTCAGTATGATGTGCAGGGAATTAGTAGTAGCATTAGCAGTAATGGGACTTGCACAGCTAATTCTCTACATAGCTAGCTGAACATGTACCCCAAAGTACTCATCAAGAAAATCAAACTTTCAATTACATTTTAAACTAAAATAGGTTTTAGAGTCTTTCTTTCTCTGAGACAAAACTTTAAAGTAGGTTTATCTCTACAAGACTGAACTTCAGGACTTCACAGTACTACTGCCGTACTAAAAGTAAATAGAAAAAGATTCAAACATTATTTCTAAAAACAATCCTTACTGTGGAGTTAAGTCTATTTGGATCATGCACATTTGTTTATGCAGCATCTCTAATCTACTCTTACAGAACTTCAGCACTTCACAGTTTTAGTGTATAGAGGACAGGTAGTGAAAAGGTCTACCTGGCTTGTCAACGGAGCTGACACCCTTCAGCTTTGTATCTTTAACGCTAGACTATCAATTTTCTTTTTCAAGAACAACCAATGAGCACCTCTGCAGTAAAAACATCTAGCAGGGGAGAAAGAAACAAGTTTGAAATGTAAACCTAAGCCTTTTGTCTTATGCCAGCATTCCCCTTCATGGCTTAGATATATCGATGACCTAGCAGGAAGCAGGAGACAGTGAAAGAGTTAATTGTAAGTGACTACCTTCTCATTTTGCGTCTTTCAGAGAAAAAGGTCTCACTTCTGCTAGAAGCAACTTAAACTTTTCAAGATAATACCAGCAAGCATCACTGTAAAGATCCAGGTCATGAGAGGTTCCCTAGACACAAAGAAATTGATGGATACTGGAAAATGTATAAGACAGAAAGAAACAAAGCAGCACAGGACCAAAGAAGGTTCTGATTTGAGAAAGTATATTTAATGACTTACTAAAATAATGTTTCAGTTACATTTAAAAGTGCATACTGCTTGCCACATACTAGAAATGACAGATACTTTCTAGCAATAGATGTTGAATTATATCTCAGCCATTCCTTCTTTTCACTTCTGACTCACCCTGACTTCTCCTAGCAAGAGCGGCTTTCTTGTGAGTAAAATTATTCCTTTGTACAATTGCCTTATTTATTATGCTGCCTTCAATCAATTCAGTGCACCTGTATGGCCAGTTCCTAAGCTAAGTAGCCAACCATTGAGCTGGCCATTACCACTCAAAGCAAGGCTCTGGGGCTGTAACTGGAGACTTGCAGGAAAACTTCTCAGATATGGCTAAAAAAAAAAAAAGAGGGGAGGACTTATCAAATGCTAGGAATTGCTGGCAAAGTAATAGGCAACAAAACAGAAAATACAATTATAACATTGTATAAATCCATATTTTGCCCACAAAATCAATACTGTGTGCAGCTCTGGTCCACTCATCTCAAAAAAAAAAAGAAAAAAAAAAAAAAGAAAGATATATCGGAAATTGAAAAGGCCCAGAGAAAAACAACAAGGATGATCAAAGTTGGGGAGTAAGTTGTCCACAAAGAGGGGTTGACCCTGAAAAAAAAGACAATGCAGGGCAGAAATGAGGTCTACAGAGTAACGAGTAGCATGGAGAGGCTGTACAGGAATCAACTGTCAGAAGAGCCACTCTCTTTAAGCAGAGGGCAGCAAACCTGTGCCAATCTTTGCCAAAGGACTTTGTGCCTGAAAGAGCTTTACTTACTTTCTAGGGGAGACTAGGTGAGTGCTTGAAAGAGAGACCCACCGGCGTTTCTGAGGAAACAAGCCACATGTGGTTTGGGAAACCCCCAGCTTAAACAAAGTTGAAGGCTGGGAGAACATTGAGGAGGAACTAGCACTGATTCTTGCCTGATTCTTACTGTGCGCTTGTGGCTGCTGTTGGAGACAATCCAAAGCTAAATGGCGTGCAAGGCCTTTAAATCAGTAGCGTGATTAATAGGTCAGCAGAATCAGAATCACCTTCCTCACTAAGCAAGAGAAATTAAAAATGCTTTTAAAAACACTTTAATATAATCTGATTATGAATGCAAGCCCATGACATTACACCTCTGGTCTGCAATTAAAAGACATTCTGAATCCCTCTTTCAAGGCTGAATGGTTTTACAAAAAGAATGTTTACTGGTAAGTATGGTGGATGAACTGGTTAAATGAAAGTTTGTTCAGTTGATTTGCCACCTTCTATTATTTTTCCCCCTGACTACAGTTTGTATTTTCTTGTGTCAGGAAGCATTGGACAAAGAATGAAATTCTCACCCTTCTAAATTTAATGGAAATTTTACCATTGACTTGAATGACACTGAGATTTGATACAGAATTTCTAAGGCCTTGTATAAAAACAAAAAAATGGACTAACTTCCTTCGGTTGGTGAAAATGCTGCGTATGGAAACTATTTTTGTTAGAGTAATTTGTAGGGGTTTAGCTTAAGGTGACGCCAATGTAATTCGGTCCTATAACAAGAGAATAATGTGCACAAAAGACAGTCCCACTAAAAGCTTTTTAATTGAGTTAGCTCAACCTTCTGTAGTAAAGTAAAACTGCTTAGGTGACCTTACAATTGAAACTGAGAGTATCTGATACACCGTCACTACAGCACAGACTGAAAGCTGATGAGTAGTTTTGAGTGTGAGATATCTTCTTCAGCTCCAGTGGGAACGAAAAGATGTTTGGGGGGAAAAAAATGGGTCTCGACGAAATTCCAGTCATGGGGAAGTTCCCAGCTAGGGCCACAACCCCAGCAACCCTTGTTTTAATATTTCATCTCCTCTGATTACACCAGCAGTGGACAGCTAAGGCTCCCCAGTGCTGCAGGTGCATGTTGCCCGAGTACCGGTGCCACCAGCTCCCAGCAGCTAGCCATGCCTGTTTCACCCTCCTCGTGTCCGTAGGGAAATCCTACTGCCCACCGGGTGCTGTAGACAGAGGGTTTCTGTACCTCCCATCCTCTCTGTATCGGCTTTCCTGCACCACTGTTGCAGGGGGTAGATAAGCAGCAGCTGCTGTAAACCGTTCCTGCACCACGGTCACAGTGTGAGACGTGTGAATACGCTGGAGAAGACACAAATAACCAGTGCAACCAGTGAGGGAGTGTTTCTCTCAAAATAAAATCTGCTTTGCCCTAATTGCTTTCTCTCCTACTTTTACACCCTATGCAGTGTTACTGCTACTGTGAATATGTTAATGTATAATAAACCTCTTCTGTTTCATTACCACTTGGAAAAGCTACTTTCTGCAATGCTATACAAATGATCCTGAACCAAATCTGAGCTGGTTTTGCAGCAAATTACCCTAAAAGGGCATTGGATCAGAATTCCACCAACCGTAAAAAAACTACAGCACAATTTTTGTCAACAGTAGCAAGCAGTTTCCCCCCAAACCAACCCACAGTATTTTGCTTACATCAGGAAGACAGTTTGAGAAAATGCTGCCACATATTCTACAAAACACTGCTCCATCAAGAGTTACTGAGAGAGTTTGATTTTTTCAGGGATGTATGTTAGAAGGGGATCTCATTTTGAACAAGCTTGTGCTCTTGAAAGACTGAGAGTGCGATGTTCGCTGTAACACAGTAATGGCTGTTTTCCATGACACAATGGAAATTTTATTATCATTTCTTGCCAGCACAAGTCTCCCGATAGTGAAACCGGTGTGTCTGTAATAATAATGCACTGAAAAAGGCAACAGAATTTTGAAATGCTCTACTGGAAAAAGATATATCTTTGGGAACATAAGGTAAGTATCTGGGCAGTTCCGTGTTTACTGAGCAACACTCTGAAATACTGTCCCCAGCATGAGTTAACTGAGTCTGCGTGTGAAGGAAAGATGCTGAGAAGAGAGCCGAGCAGTAACACAAAGGGAAGGAACCATGTTAAATGGATTGCACATCTGGATCCTGGTCCTAAATCCATATATCTGAAAACTATGAATGATCTCATGTAGAAAAAGAAACTGCTGCAAGCTCTTCCTTAGTCTGGTGTACCACAGTTCTCTGTCTTCCTAGGAGTCTTCCTGATTTTCTTCTACATTATTTATTGGTGACACACAACAGTTTATCTGATAACTGTACAGGAATACACACCGTCACCAGATCTATAAGAGACTGCTCAAAATTGATCACAGACATGCAATACAAGTCTAAGTCTGTCTGTAATTCAGGAAGTCCAACTCCATGTACATATTAAATTTTTTTTCTGAGATATCTTTTGCCATCAGAGGTAGTATTTTCCCAGACCTGAAGGTGGAACTCTTGTTCCTTTGATGATCTTTACATGAATGACAGCATTTTGCATTGACATTTTTTCCTTGAGGAAATTTGGACTTCTCTGAAGTCATTGCTGGGTTGTCTGGGAGATCACATTAGCAATGGCAGCAGAACTGGACAGTCAGGCATGAACGTTGCGTTCACAATGAAATGTGCCAGCAGCTCTTCGGACATTGCCTGTTAGAACTCACAGCAAAAGTCTTTCTTTTTGGGAACACCTGTGGGATCCTATTCCTTCTTTTGCTGCTACATAACTAGACTTCTTGGTCTTCTTCTGGAGTCATAAAGTTTAGGGACAGAAAGGACTGAGCATAATCTTGTGGTCATAACACCTCCATATCAGACCACACAGAACCTTTGCCAGCGTATTCCACACGTATGCTTGAGCTACAGTACGTCTTTGAAAAAATTCTCTATTTTTTTACTGACAATTTGTATTGTTTCAAAACAGATTCACAGAGAATTTCATCCTATAGCCAACTAAGATATGCCACAATTCTAGTCTTTTGCTTTAGCTTTGCTTTGAGAATTTTGTCTTTTTCTGAAAGCCAGAAACTGCTTCTACTCCTTGAACATCTCTAACCCAGACAAGTACTAGTATGGTTATGACAAAAGTACCTCTTCACCTGCATTGGATCGTGCTTGTAAAATATCTCACATTAATGCACATTTTCCACACCTTTCATAACTTTCCTCTGGGCTCTTTCCAATGTTTAACATTCCTTTGAAGTGTAAATGCCCAAACCGAACACATTATTTCAATAATGGTTGCATCGGTGCTATAAACAGGGGTAATGCCCATTTCCAGTTGTATTTGATGTTCCTCTGGTTTTGCTTCAGAGTATTAGTTTGCAAAAGCTTTATCCTGGAAGCTCACATTCCGCTGCTTATGTACCATAGCATCCAGGTCCTCTTTAGCATTACCTCATGCCATTTGCTCTCCCTCAGTTTCCAAGTGCGGCTTTGAGGCTTTATCTTGAATGTATAACCTCCAATTTGACTGTCTTCAGAGGAGTATTTATACAAGTGAGAAGATCTTACAAAGCAATTCAAAGGAGGTTATCTAAGTGACCTGCCCTTATCTTTATTTACAACAGCAAAGTAGCAATTTGATATTTTCGTCCAGGTCATTTCTAATAGTACCAGGCCAAGGATAACACCACCCAAAAAAGACAACTTTATGACAAATCTTCACTTACAATTACATGTCTTGAGAACTGTCAGCTGAATCACTTATTATGAACTACGCAGAGTTTGTATTCCACGTTGTATTTATGACAACAGCATACTGTACTAACTCACATGGAAGCTATTACATCAACATTATTACCTTTATCAACCAAACTTAAATTCAAATGTGTTTAATCAAATCTTTTTTATAAAAGTGTGTTGACTGGCATTTAACAACTGTATCCCAGGTGAGCACTTCCACGATTCTGCCCCATATCTGTGCCAGACTGGCTATGCCAGGCTAGCCTGCGTCATCCTCTTTACCCTTTTTAAAATACACGTTCAGTGTAAACTTTTTTTTGGTACTCTGGCATTCCTCGGTACTCAGTTGTCTTTCCAGCAACTGTCCTATGAGCAACAGAACTAATGAAGACACTGGACCCTGTGGATTTGGATCCTTTAGTCCCTAAATAACCTTAATTACAATAACTACAACTTCTACTCCTTTTGTCCTATGAAAACCCTCTTTAGAAATCTGGAACTATGTATATGCAATGTGGATGGCTAACACATTTATACTGATTGTCTGGCTGATTGCTGCTAAGAAGAATGCGTAAGAGCTGACTTTTTTGCCCGCTGTTCCTTTGCTGAGGAAACAAATTTAGGTTTATTTCGTCAGTGACCATCAATTTCCACAAAACTTGTAAGAGCGTAACAACTTTCTCCCAATCAGATTGGAACTGGCCAAAAGGGCGTGGAATAACAGACAGATGGACAGATAACGTAAATCTTTTTCGAAACATCATAATCGACTTAAACTCATTTCTGATACTTGGGAGATCGTAAGTCTGTTCTACTAATGCTGTTGAGTTCAGTTAAAAAAAATTCTGTTTTAATAGTGGTGTGCCAAAGTTGCTCTACAGATTAATTGCCAGGTGGACAGAGAGTTTTTCACCTCTGGTAAAAAGATCAGAGGCGATGCCAGGCTGCCCTGGGAGGTTTTGCCCTGCCTTGTCCTACAGCCGCTGGCGGGGCAGGAGCTCTGCCAGCCGGAGGCTGCGGCCGTGGGAGAGAAGGGTCAGCGCCGGGCGCCGACAGGTTACACTTATTTTCAAAATACAGGTCAGAAATACTTGTTAGTGAGCAATACTGCTGTGAGAAGCAGTGAAGGTCAGTGACGGGAGAGAGGAGCCTCGCTGGCACGGCCGGGTCGGCATTTGTCCCCTACAGATGGATGCTCTGCACCCCCAAGGTCCCACCTGGTAGTGTGGTGTTACCCAGATTACGGGTCAAGGCAAGTAAAAATGTTGGTCGTGGGAAATTTGAGAAAAGTTCTTAAAACGATGGCGAGAACCTTTGGCTCTCTTTTACAAGTTGTTTAACTTTTCTCTCCCTATGAGCCCTTACCCCAGACGCCCGGTACCCTCCCCCCGCCCCCCGGCCAGGGC
>VZSZ01009848.1:1195-92574 GCA_013398815.1 Ibidorhyncha struthersii | reverse complement strand
CGGCCGAAGCAGAGCTTATCGCACCGGCTTGGATTCGGGGGAGGGGGCGAGAAACTCTGGTAGTCCACTTGTAGCCGTGATACAGAACATAAAGCCTTTCTTTATTCTTTCTATGTGCTTCTGCTCTGTGCGCGCAGCCCTTGCTTGTCAGGGGTGAGGTACAGGAAGGGTAGGCCTCCGTGGCCTCTGGGTTGCTGGGGTGAGACCAGGGGCACAGAAAAACCCGTATTAATCAGTATTGGGGCTCTAATTGCAGGTTGAACTGGGTTGCGGCCATGTATTGCAGGTGTCGGTCCACTACAGAGTCACTCCACTGGTTCAGCTTGGTTCAAAAGGTGTTGAGGTGTTAGTCATTAGGTGTTTTCTGCCCTTCTGCCACTGGCTTAAAACGTGTAAAACCAGTGTGAAATGCCTGTTGTCTGCTCTGGTTTCTCAAAATGCAGTCACATGCCCTTGCCTTGTCTGGATCAGGTTTGTCTCACTGGGTGATCCACAAGCGCACAGCTCTGCTCAGAGCCACAGCCTGTTGCGTTCAGCTGCTCATTCTGTTTTTTGTGTGGGAGATCCCGCACATGTGGCTCTTCATCCCACTAAGTAGTTTCATGTCATTTTGTGAGCATGCTGGGGCTGGTGACAATGCCTTATTTCAGCCTAACAACAAAGCACCTTTTCCTTTGGTTCCTTTTACAGCCAAAGGAGAAAGGTGTAATTCAGACCCAAAGTGCATTTTGACGGTAGCCAGGCGCGGAAGCGTGTTCCTCACTAACTACAGACCTCAGCCAAGTAAGCATTTAGTAAATACTCTTTGTCACTGTGACTTTGGGGCCAGTACTACTCTAAGAACAAGTTTTTCAGGTCACCTTAGTGAGGAAGCTATTGTAAGTCTCTCCATTCTAGTATCTATATTCTAATTTATTTTATTTACATTGAGAAAAGAAAAAAGCTTTTTGGCCTTACAACCCTTAAAGGCATCTACCCTGGAAGTACTTTTTCTAGTGGCAGTGGTTGTCTAAAGTAAGTGAATTAAAATCAAATAGGAGTGTTACATTGTGTTTGCCTGGGCAAGCAGAACTCTTCAGGTTTATCCTGCATTTTTCCTACTGTATTTGAATGGAGAACACTAGGCAGTTTAACAGAAGTTCATGAGCGTTACATTTGATGTGTATTAAGAGCATTTACTGAAATTTATAATACAAGTATGTTACCATGCATAGGAAGCATTTTACTTTCAATTGACTGCAACTATGTGACTGCGTGCTTTCTATGCACTGCCACAAACTACTGCAGATTTTGTGTTAGTATCAGAATCACATTCACACTTCCACTGTTTGGAATTGGATGCCTTAAGATTCTTTTACCCCTTACAATTATTTGATTTAAACAGTGAAATAAGGTAGCATATGTTGATTGGACCTTCAAAAGCTGAAAGAGGAATTGATCTGTTTTTGAAAAATTTTGTTTACTTTACATACCCGTTTATTTGCAGAGCAAATAAGCAAGGATCAAACCAGTGGAAGTCCTCCGATTCTTTTGCTCTGATGCTTACAAACAAGAGCATGTGGAAGATACACTTAAATAATTTCAAGGATGTGGGGTGAACAAAATGGATAAGAAATTTTCCCCCTCTTTGGTAGTAAGAATCATAGACGATTTTCATGTTAAGTGCAGGTATCAAGTTAATAATATTCTTTTATGTAATTTTACTTCACAATTACAGTTTCAGTTTGGGGCCAGTCTCCAGAAAACATAACTATTAAGAAGGGAGATATATATAATTTTTGTCACCATTTAATGCTTTGATAATGCTGCTACAGTATGCTTTGGATATGTCTGCTTTTTTATTAACACAGTTGACTGAAAATTATTCTGCATCTGGGTCTTGATCACTTCTGGATAAGTGTTATTTCTGTCACTGAAATATAATTGAATTTTGGTGCATGAATTTTAAATGTTAAATTGAAAATATTTTGCTTAGAAGATAACCCCTAACAGGCTTGTAGCATCAGCATTTGAAAAGACAAGATTCTGTAATTTCTTTGTTTATCAAAATATCTTGCACAGTGAATATAATAAAGGACTGTTAATTACAAATGGTTTTATCTAACTTTTTAAATTACTGATTTAATGATATGATATTCTCATGGGCTTTTTTGCTCAAACTTCAATTTATTTTAGAGAATCAGAGCCGAGCATTCCAGTCTCAGAGAACTTGAGATTTTGTTGTGCTTAGAACTTGGTAAATGCCTGTAGGAAGATGCCCGAGCCCTTGTTCAAGTGGCAGTCCTGTACAGAAACAGTGAGAAAGGGAAGGTCACGCAACCGTGTGGTGTCTGAATGGCAGCATCTGAGAGTGGGCTCAGAACTTCTGCAGGTTTGTGTATGCATGCTGACCGCAATTCAGATGCATGGACAGAGGCAAAATTATCTTCTTAAAAAGATAAAGTTGAGAGCAGTGTTTTTAACTTGCCTGAGGAGAGTGGCTGATAGGCTGGACAGGGTCGCTACTCAGAGGGATCATGATAGGATGGAGAGATGAGCTGACAGGGACCTCATAAATTCCAGCAAAGGCAACAAGAAAGCCCTGCATCTGGGATGGAGTAGCTCGAGGAGTAGAACAGGCTGTGGGAAGGCTTAATGGAGAGCAGCCTTGCAGAAAAGAACCTGTGTGTTGTGGTGGACCACGTGCTGAATACAAGTCTGAGCCTGCTGTTGCAGTAAAGGACAAGCAGGTTGTGGGCTGTATTAGTAAATGCAGCTGAGGGACAGCAGGCCAAGGGAGTGACTCTTCCTCTCTGTTTGGCACCTTGGGACTAGCGTGGTGGTTAGGAGGCTGGAGCACATGATGTTCCAGGAGAAACAGAGGGGTGGATTTGTTCAGCCTTAAGAGAAGGTGAAGGAAGGGGAGTTCTCACTGCTGTGGGTGGGAAGGTATAAAGCCAGGCTCCTCTTGGAGGTGCACAGCAATGAGATGAGAGGCAACAGACACAAGCTTGTTTAGCTACAAGGAAGTTTGGTCTGGTTTTGTTTTCTTTGTTTTGTTTTCTTTGTTTTGTTTTCTTTGTTTTGTTTTCTTTGTTTTGTTTTCTTTGTTTTGTTTTCTTTGTTTTGTTTTCTTTGTTTTGTTTTCTTTGTTTTGTTTTCTTTGTTTTGTTTTCTTTGTTTTGTTTTCTTTGTTTTGTTTTCTTTGTTTTGTTTTTAACCTGGAGAATGGTCAAACACTGAAGGAGGGGCCTAGTGAGTGTGTGGAGCGTCCATCTGTGGAGGTGTTAGAACTTGACTGGACAAGGGCCTGTACAGCTATATCTAATTCCACTTGTGCTGGATGGTGTATGAAAATCCCTCCCAAGCTAAACTGTCCTGTTATTCTGTGATTACTCTAAAAACAGGCATTATAGCTTTAGAAATTAATTGTTAAAGTTATGCTTGGGAAAACACAAACCCAATAAGATATGAAAGAAACCTTAGATTTCCTTGAAATCGCATCTGGAACAAACATATAGTCATCACAAAAACTTGTAATCATAATTTTATTTACCATATTGTACAAACATGAAAAAAGTAAGACCTTGCATATTTTCTTATTAGTGATTTATGGCTTAGAATTTTTGTTACAAAAGCTACTATACTGTTTGAGAGAACATTAAGCAGGAGACCTGATGAGAATGTAAGGAGTTTTTGTATTTCTCTCTTAGTTTCTCACACTTAGGGTGCAGTGAATTTTAGGCAGCAGTTCCTTAAAGAGATTTGTAGACACTGTTGTGATAGCTAGTTTACTATCTGGGAATTTTTAAGGAGAAGAAAATGACTATGCCCTGTATGAAGCCAAATCTTTGAATTTAAAATTGCTGCTTATTCAGATCACCTACTCAAGGCATACGGCTGTTGCTTACATTAACTCTGCTTTCACAGTTGTCCAGTTTATGTCATCTAAACTGTCAGTTTTGACTCTTATCAATCTCAAGATGTCCTTAAAGGTTAAGGACAAAATCACGGTGGATTTAGCTTAGTTTCTGCTGTATTTGTATATGGGCTGTGGGTTTCTGTGAGTTCTCATGCAGTAAGTTTGAAGAATTTGTGTCATCGCTTCTTCAAGATGAATCAGTATTAACGAAAAGCATGACATGACTACTAAATATCTTTAAGGAACCAATTTTTAATTAATTCTAGCTCATAAACTCGTGGATTAGTGTATAAGCTGTCAAGAAATTAAATGTGTTTTCGAAGAGGAAGTACTGCAGTTTGGAGTATGATGCTTTTCATCTTTTGCTCATTGCAAAAAAAAAAAAAAAAATCTGTTCTAGGCTCAAAATGGAGTTCAACTGTGAGATACGAATGGCTCTTTCAAAAGTGATAGGGACTGTAGTGACCAAGGTATAATAGAGAACCAATTTATTTTTTTATCATCGTGCATTTAAGCTACTATTTTTACAATGGTGGAAAGAGTAAATCAACACAAAGGGATTAAAGTTGTTTTTACATCCCGAAAAACGCAAGGCCATCCAGTGCATGTTTATTTGACAATTTGGACAAAGAACTATTAATATGAAATGGTTTGGGTTAGAAGGGGATTTGTAAGACTGCTTGATAGTAGGTCTCTGTGATTTGAAGTGGAGATGATTTAGCAATGACCGCAAAGCAGTGATGACTGCAAAGTCAGTTGGTGAAATAATTTCCTTCTGAGGTTCTGAAAAAGGAAAAGGTGTATCAGTGAAACCTTAAAGATTGACTTCCCTTAACTTGGTTTACTCTCAGTAAACACTGGGTTTTCCACAGTTTTCAGTCTCTTTGTCTGGTGGGATAGATAAGGGAGGGGAGTCTTCTGTTAGCATTTTGTTCTTTAGAAAAACACAACATTGTTTTATTTGCAGCTGTGTTGTAAAAGTAGAATAATCTGGGGCTGTTTTCCCCTAGAAACCCAGCTCCCCTTTGCTGGAAGCGCTTTCAGCTTTCTCACCGGCCTGATGGAAGATGCGTACCACTTGGCTCCTTTGAACGTGAGGGAGATCGGTACATACCCTCCCTGCAGCCTGCAAAAGTGAGGGCTTTGAGCGGTTGAGTCAAAGGCCCCGTGCCATCATCTGGTGTCTGCCTTCACCTTCTCTCTGCCTGCAGGGATCACAGGTCTCAGGAAACCCTCAACACTGTCCCTCTGCACTTTCACACCATAGTTGGATGTGAGAGAAATGATGTCTAATTTCACTGTTAATAATATGTTTGGCTGTGTGAAAAATAGGAAATTTTTTTCACCTGTTAACATTCTGCTGTGCCTCATCCGTACCAGGAGGATTATGCTAGTTTAATTATTTCAAATTAGTTTGGTTACTGGAAGAAGAAAATCAGGAAAAATCAGGAAATCCTTCTGGTGCAGTTGCTGTTGTAAAACAGGAACGTTCACGTAATCAAGTCAGCACGTGTGTTGTGTCCTTTTAATGACATTTGTGACAAAACTTTCTCATACATGTCTGCAATTCAACTTTAACTTCTCGTTTTTATTAAGGAAGGAGTATACAGAAAGAAAGTCTCATTTAAATAACCTCTGTTTGTGCAGTATTTAAACTACAAAATTATCTCACAGTAATTTTTTTCTTGCCCCCTGTCCATTCAGCATAATGGAATTCCTTTATATTACTCTCATGCTCTGTAGATAAATGCTATTATATACAGTTAGAATCATAGAATTGTTAAGGTTGGAAGGGACCTGTAAGATCATCGAGTCCAACCATTAACCTAACCTGACAAAACCACTTCTAAACCATATCCCCAAGTACCACGTCTACCCTTTTTCTAAATGCCTCCAGGGATAGCGAATCCACCAACTCCCTGGGCAGCCTATTCCAATGTTGGATAACCCTTTCAGTGAAAATTTTTTTCCTAATATCCAACCTGAACCTCCCCTGGCTTAACTTGAACCCATTTCCTCTCGTCCTATCACTTGTCACTGGGGAGAAGAGGTCAGTCCCATCTCTCTACAACCTCCTTTCAGGTACTTGTAGAGAGTGATAAGGTCTCCCCTCAGCCTCCTCCAGGCTGAACAGCCCCAGTTCCCTCAGTCATTCCTCATAAGACTTGTCCCCCAGACCCCTCACCAGTTTTGTTGCCCTTCTCTGGACACGCTCCAGCACCTCAGCGTCTGTCTTGTAGCGGGGGGCCCAGAACTGAACACAGTACTCGAGGTGGGGTCTCACCAATACTGAGTCCTGCTCACCACGCTATTCCTGGTACAGGCCAGGATGCCGTTGGCCTTCTTGGCCACCTGGGCACACTGCCGGCTCATATTCAGCAGCTGTCCACCAACACGCCCAGGTCCTTTTCCGCCGGGCAGCTTTCAAGCCACTCCGCCCCAAGCCTGTAGCGCTGCATGGGGTTGTTGTGACCCAAGTGCAGGACCTGGCACTTGGCCTTGTTGAACCTCATACCACTGGCCTTGGCCCATTGGTCCATCCTGTCCAGATCCCTCTGCAGAGCCATCCTACCCTCAAGCAGATCAACATGCCTGCCTAGCTTAGTGTCATCTGTGAACTAACTGAGGGTGCACTCAATCCCCTCATCCAGGTCATTGATAAAGATGTTAAAGAGGGAACCGGCCCCAGCACTGAGCCCTGGGGAACACCACTTCTGACTGGACACCAACTGGATTTAACTCCATTCACCACCACTCTCTGGGCACGGCCATCCAGCCAGTTTTTCACCCAGCGAAGAATACACCTGTCCAGGCCATAAGCAGCCAGTTTCTCCAGGGGAATGCTGTGGGAAACTGTGTCAAAAGCTTTACTAAAATCCAGGTAGATGACATCCACAGCTTTACCTTCATCCACAGTTCTACATATCTTTCTTTTAGAGAAGTGAAACTTCAAAGTTATGTTTTATGCACGTGTAGGGAACAGAATTCAGGCTGCTTATGTACATACTGGTCCTGCAAATATTTCAGCAACCTGTTTAAACCCCTTGCTAGGTGGTGCCTTAGTCATTTTCAGTAGGGGACAAATGCAATTTGGAGTCCCAATCTTCATTCAGGAGCTCTTAAGCTTTCTAGGAAATGGGCTTCCTAATTTAGTTTTATTTTGGTGTCTTTTCAGGACATGTTTTACAATTTTTTTTAAGATGATTCAGAATGTAAATTGGTAAAACTTGAACTCTGATCAAGCAAAGCATCTAATTGGAAGTTTTTTTCAAAGACTTCAATCTGTCATTATGCTGCAAAGCATGTTTGCATCTGCCTTAATTACTTAGCTATTTTTTTTTGTTAGTAGTAAGTTTTATCTATGAAAAATGATCTCCAAAGCCTGCAAATAAGTGGAAATCATACATCTAAATGCAAATAGAGTATCTAGATTTTAAGTACTTAATATTGCTCGAATGTGGTTTTGGAATGTACATGCTTATTAGAAAAACTGATTTACCTTATTTTGCTTTCTTTTAAAAAGTGATTCTAAATTACCACATTTTTTTAAGCCTGTAACTCTTTGTTTTTTAGGGGTTTCTAACTTGGTGAAGGTACAGTGGGCAAGTGTTGACTTGAAAGCTGCTTTTAGGATGTCTGAAGATGATGAAAAAGTTAAGCTCCGTCGAATTGAACCTGCCATTCAGAAATTCATTAAAGTGGCAATTCCAACAGATTTGGAGAGGTTAAGAAAACACCAAATAAATATTGAGAAGGTTAGTATTGATTTTTTACTAACACAGTTCTTTTTGCAGCATAGAAGCAGTCATGCTGGAAGATTATGTTGAGATTTCAACACAAAGTTGATTATTAAATTTCCTGAAAGGTGTGGTCTGAAGGGTGTGTATGATGTTAATGTTGAAACTGTTTTGTATTTTGCTGTTGCCACTTGTTCACAAATTTACTATAACTTACTGTAACTTTACCAAGTGGGTCACCTTTTGGATGAAATGTTCCATGCGAGGTTTCTGCCTTGAGTAGATTTGGGATGGGGGAGGAGGGAAAATAAATCCATGTATTTTTCTGAGAACATAGTCAGGAAATAATATGTTGTTCAAGTGATAGTAATTTCTTTTAGTAAGAAATGTTTAGTTTAAGTGATAATGATTGATAGTTTAGTGATGATAATTTATTTTCAAAGCAGTGACGTATTACAACAGTAACTTGAGATTTTTTTTGTGGGGTGGTTTTTGTTCAGACTGTACATCTTACTGAGCTTCTAAAAATCTGCCATGTTTTAGCCAAGAGGTATGATTTGAAAAAAAAGTGGTTTGCAGGTACTCACTGGATACTGGTTAAACTCCACCAGCTGAAGATTGCTAAAGATTTACCCAACACTGGACACACTCCTGTGCTTAGAAATTAGCAGAGCTCATTCTTGGAGTTGCTGATTTTATTGGTTCTGAATCTGAAAATGAAAACAGGGAGATGATTTTTCTTGTGGTCCCACACTCTCATCTTCTTACTTTCCCTTACTTGTGTGCAAGAGGAAAGTCTTCCTGGCTCATGTAAATAAAAGATAAAGAATTGGGTGGGGTGAGCTTGTGAAGAAGTACCTCAGATGCAAGGTGAAAGTGCAGAAATGGTGGCTGACCATGGGATGAGATTAAAACTGGGACAGAGCAAGACCTGGGGCTGCTGGGACTAATGATGGGAGATAATTGTTTGACTCTTTCCTGGTAAGGGTGTAATAAGGGCACAATAAGGACATGAACTGCAATATTCACAAACTGAAAGGTGTATTAGTATAATATTTGCCTGAAGCAATAACTTCTGAATGAGACGAGCTATTTTTTCAGTCACAGCATGTTGTTTACTTTTTGTTATTCCATATTTGTACAATTCATTACATTACCTACATGCTAGCTGATTCAGCATTTCTTTGCCTTGGAATCGGCCAGTTTGCAGCAGCCCTGTACTGTAGTGGCCAGGAGCAGTTTTCTGTTTTCCAGCTTCTTCCATAAAGAACAATTAATTGAGTTATTTTGCATCGTAGCCAGAGTACAGAGGAGTCAATATTAGCCTTGCTCTTGGGTGAGGTGATGGGGGACCAAGGAGCCTCGACTGTTAAATTGCCCTGGAGAGGTGTACGGCCTCCAAGGATCAGTGTGTACATGTCTCGGTGTGCATGGCCCATACCTAGCAGTGGCCATGGAGCTAGCTGAGGGCGACTGGTGAAGAATAATGCAGAATAGGACAGGATTCAGAGAGATGCCTAGAGGAGAGCATCGTAATAATAGCTTTTCCATGCAAGCTGTTTCATTTAAATAGAGACAGTCTTGGTAGCTCGGTCGTTCCCTTCTTTCTCTAACCAGAAGTTGCACAACTGCATGTGCTAGCAACATGTATTTGTCCTGATCCACCAAGAGGGATTTCTTGGTTGCAGAAAGGTAGTTTTTGGTCCATAGTTGGCTTATGTTAAAATTATGTTAAAAAATATATCTTCAGTGCAGGACTGCAGTTGACATCTACAGCATCAATGAGTGTGGAGCAGCGAGGTGTACTATTCTTCAGAGTCTTGAAGAAGGCATTCAGAAGGGATGCAGTTAATGAATACCTGCAAAAGGGTGGCATAAAAGCTACAGCCTTGCCTCAAAGGAGCAAATGGGTGGTCACTGGAAAAAGGTTGTCTCTTGAGGGGGGGGGGAGCTGACCTGCCAGACAGAATGGCAAGTGATCAGCAGGGTACACGAGTGTTACACAAATGGTTTTGTTGCACTTTGAAGGTAAAGAAAAGCTCTTGATATGTGTTAAGGTAGTAATTAGGGAGAGAGGATGGAGGGGATGGGCATAACTATTATGCTGCCTGATTATTTTTTTTTAATAGTGTTACTTTGTACAGCTACACAGATTATTTGTCCATATGTAAAACCCCCTTCATTTAGAATATATAAAAACCCTATCAAGAAGCTTCAAGAGGCATTGGGTGCTGCAATGAGAAACAGAGACATGATCGGTTACTACCCTGTGTAGTACCTACCACTGTGAAAGATGATCTTGGGAATTACTGCGTTTTGCAGAACCTGGTCAGTGAGCAGAGGTAGCCAGTTACTGGTTAACCCTGCTGAAAATCTTTTACATGTTTAGACAAAGAATAATTATGCTTTATCTAGCCAGATAGGGTTACCGTGGTGTCAGGGAGGGGGTGAAATACGTTCCATTTAATTCAGCCATGCGTTGGTCAGCTGAAGTCTTTATTGGCCCAGCAACTTATTTGCATCAAGCATTCCTGTTTAGCAGACAGAAGGGGAGATCATTGCAAGAATACTTGTCTGTTTCTAGAAGAAAATGCAGAAAATACTAGCACTCAGGATAAAATGAGTCTTTAGGTTAGTTCTGATCTAACACTTTGTTCAAAGTATTGTCTGAGAAACTCGTGATTAGCCGGAGTTTTAATTACAAGCAATACAAACTGCAGTGTTTCTGTATTGGCATTCACACTGAAATACCAAGATGCTTTATTGATTACTTGAGTTTTGTATTTTGAATGTAAAAATCTGATGCAGTCAAAAAGTATCTGGTTTGGACATTCCTTGAGATTTTCAGGTTGTTGATGGTATCAGTGTGAATGAGCTGTTCAGTCAACAGAATAAAATTTGCATATCAGAAAAATCCTTAAATAGTTGTAAACATAGTTCTTAAAGTGCTAACTGCACTTCCTCTAGAACAACTATTCTATGCAAGCAAGAAGTGGTAACAACATTTAGTATAGATTTGTCTTCCTGATTTCAGAATGCTGTTAAAAATTTCTGCATCCTGAGACAGTATAAATCCTGGCAGATTCGATATTTGAATTAGTAATTAATAGAATTATTAGAAATGAGTAACTGTGGATAAAACCTTTAAATAAACAATTGGTAACCATACTAGAAGGTATTTAGCAGTACTAGAGACTTCAGAACTTCTGTGTATTGACAAAAAATATGACACAAACATTTATGGGAAGTAATACCTCTGAGTATAAAAATAGTCCCTAAATGCCAGATTCTTTCAAAGGTCCACACTCAGTGTAATGTTCTTAAAATTTGCAAGTTTCTCTTTTCTTTTTTTTTTTTTTTTAATACTTTTCTGGCTCTAAGAACTGTAAATATTCCGAAGTTTACTCTATTGATATATTTATGAGAAGGTGAGAATAAAAATATGGCAAATCAGAATTTGAAATCTGTCACTGGATAGTTTTAGATTATCAGAACACTAGCAATAGTTTGGTTGAAATACTTCCATAATAATTTGTGTTTTATACCTTTTAAATGCATTTTAGCCATAATGAATGTGTTACAGTACTTTTATGAGCTGTCAGCATTAGCAGCTTAAATGATTTTCTCTAAAGTACTTTTTGTAAAATTAACTTTCAGCCATGTAAACCAAACATCCCTAGAGGTAAAGGGATAATTTTGTAGAATCTGGTCCTGCTTATTTTACAGGCTACTTTTAAGCAAAAATCACTAATTATGTCAAATTGCTTAGAGCAGCAACATTATTTACTTATGATGAAGCCAATATCTCTAACCTCATTTCATGAATATTGATTTAAACCTTAGGTTCCAGAGATAGTGTGAACAATTAATCTACTAAATCACTATTTGAAGAAACTATAAAATCAATATATAATGAAATTTGACCTTGAGTACACCTTTGCAGAGGAAGTGGCTACCATAAATCCATGGTCATTGCTTTTCAACTGTTTGAAAGTCCAACTTTCCATATGACAGTTTCTGAAGACTTAAAAATTACATCCTTAAGAAATCAGTACTCTGTGCTTGTTTTTTTTATCTTTCCATGTTTTCCCCAAAGTGTTCTTGTTTTCTAAAGCACATTCTATGGATTGGATGGCCTTTCACTCTAAAACAGGGAACAAAATGCATGCTTATCCAAAAGAGTTCCAACTTTCTGTTAGCCTCTATTAGATGAAAGCAATTGTGATGGTACCACAGGAAGGTGGAGATTTTGGCGTGCTGCCCTAAACTTTGTTGGTAACAGGCAACAATGCTTAAAAAAAAAAAAGAAGTGCTCTAAGACACGGCATCCTTTTCTGTTGCTCTCAGTTTTAATTTAATTTCCTGTGACTGTGCCAAAGTTAAAGGATGTTGTGTGAAACACTTTTTACTTTTGGCTGACGACTGTTGTTGTGGTGAGAAGATCCATAAAGGTGACAGAAAATGAGAAATTAAGATATCTGAGTCTTACTGCAGTCTTCATCAGAGCGTATACATTTGTTTAAGACAGTTATTGTAGAGCTTTTAGAAATACTGGTGAGCACTACCTGCTACAAAATTAATGTAGGGAACATTATGAAAAGCTTTGAGTTTTCTCCATGTCCACTGAATACTTTCAAGGAGAAATGGAAGGGATCCAAAGCATAAGCATGAAGGTTTCTTTCTAAAGAGAGTTCTCAAAAGAGAATAGGACAAAGAGGAAAAGAGCATGAGTGTCTAAGAGTAACCTTATGCTTTGTATTTCTTATGTAGAGTACAAACTATTTGGCTATAGCACAATTATGATTAAATATCACAGAATCATGGAACCATAGAGTGGTTTAGATTGGAAGGGACCTTTAAAGACCATGTAGACCAACCCCCCTGTCATGGGCAGGGACATCTTTCACTAGATCAGGTTGCTCAAAGCCCTGTCCAACCTGACCTTGAACACTTCCAGTGATGGGGCATCCACAGGTTCTCTGGGCAACTTGTTCCAGTGTCTCACCACCCTCATCGTAAAAAGTTTTCTTTTTTATGTCCAATCTAAACTTACCTTTTTTCAGTTTAAAATCATTGCCCCTTGTCCTGTCACTACAGGCCTTAGTAAAACGTCTCTGTCTTTCTTCTCAGCCCTCTTTATAAATCGAAAGGCTGCAATTAGGTCTCCCCAGAGCCTTCTCTTCTCCAGGCTGAACAATCCCAACTCTCTCAGCCTGTCCTCATAGGAGGGGTGTTCCAACCCTCTGACCATTTTTGTGGCCCTCCTCTGGAACTGCTCTAAGAGGTTAGGATTCCATAAGTTTTTTTTACTTCATGGACCTCTCAGTTTTACTTGTATTTGTTAATGATAAATAACATCAATACCATCTCTTCTCAAGGTTTGCTATCCTTGAGTCTCCCAGAGCAAACATTGCCCAGGAGTACAGCCTACTTTGTGTTGGATGAAAAAGAGAAGTCAACAGGGAAGAATTCTCTGACCACATGAATGGCATTGCTTTGGGTGTATTAAGTCATTGGATTCTTTGAAGTCATCACTAGCATACTAGGAATTTTGAAGCAAAGTAATAAAACTTCTAAATATTTAAAGCAGATAAATGTGCTGAGCATTTCTAATGGAAATTTTAAAGAGCAATAAAGGTTTCCCGAGGAATTCTTCTTGTTGGTCTAAGCTGGAAGACAGGATTTTTTTATTGTTTGGTATGTGGACAATATATTACAGTCAGTTGAAATTGAAAAGGTAATTTTTCCCCAGGCCTCTTCTGTTCCACCCTCAGAAATTCCTGTTTCAGTATTCTTTCAGGGATGACTGAATTGGAAGATCTACTGTTGATACAGATTTTTTTTTTTTTGGTCCATTTTATTTTAAAGGACAATGACAGTAATTTTAATGGTATAATAATTTATGCAGAAGTTTCTAGTTTCCCAGAAAAATCACTTTAATCTTACTTAATTGAGCACTAAACCTTTTCTCTTCCATAGCACTACATAATCCTAACATGAAAGAACTTTTTTCTCTGAAAATAAGAAGTAACTTCAGATTTCTTGTTGTATTTTATTGTATATGTATATGTATATATATTGTATATGTATTAAACTGAGTAACTGGTGATCCTTATTGCTGTGGCTTCTAAAATTATGAAAAGAATAAAGGAAAGATGTAGGCTGTAGACAGATTATTTCTTTTATTGGTAACAAAGCATATTAAGAAATTCAGGTATTAAACTTTACATAAAAATGCCTCAGAAATCCTGGTAAGTATTTTGCCTTGTTACTTAAACAATTAAAAAGAATGTTTTAATATTGTCTAGTATTTTAAATGCATTCTTTGATGGTTTCAGCCCATGTCCCAGGAATCACAGATTCTACTTCTATTATTTGACTACTCTTTTTCATGATGATGTCTCTATATTATTTAGGTCAACAGGCAATAGCAGGGATTGATTTATTTTCACAATGAAAGGGTTTACATGTGATGATATGCAGTTCTTTTGCAAAACTTTCTCTCTGCTGATGGAATAATTACTCTAGTCTCTGTCCCATGGAAAGTGCTGTATGGATAGTTTCCCACTGAAGTTAGTGGAGCCTCCTGCAGGTGCCCCATCTGCCCTGATGGTTCTCGTAGCTGTGTTTGTAACTATATAGAAATGGTAAGCATAAATGTAAATAGTAGTGTTGTGTAATGAATGCAATTCTTTTTGTAAATATCATCAGACACCTTTCTGTTCTCTATGACCAGTATTGCTTATCCCCTATTCCATTCCTTTTTCTTCCTTCTGCCCTTTGGCCACTGAGTTGTTATGCCACAGCAGTATCAGGATGCTTCTTTGTTGTTAACAACTGATGCTGAACCCCTGGTTATCTGCAGTTCAGTAAAATACATTGAACAAAATAATTCACAAAATACATTGCTGTTTATCTCTCTAATTTTGCAGTGGAAATGCCTATGACTCAGCTTCTTTACTGTCAATTTTAGAAAATTAAAGTGATTATTTACAGAAAGTTCCTTTTATCTGCGTAGCTCGTTGGTAAAAATAGCAATTATATGGAGTATTTCTCCTTTATTTTAGTATCAAAGATGCAGGCTGTGGGACAGATTGCACGAAGAGCACATTAACGCAGGACGAACAGTTCAGGTAAGGATATTAAAATGACTGTGGTATTAATGGAATTAAATTACATATGTAGGACTGGTTACCTCAGGGGTGGATCTTCACAGACGTGTATATTTGACAGATGGATTTGACAAGTACATGGTAAAGCTTTACTTTTTTTAAAAGGTAGGGATTTCCTAATTGTTTCCAATAAGGCATATACAGTCAGAAATGTTTCAGGATTCTTGAACAAACAAAAGTTTGGAGACTCTGGTCGTTTGCAAACTGTCCTCTTACATTACTAAATTGGAAGACAGGAATTGCAGTGAGGATACTGTTAATTTTAAAACATGGTTTCAGACCAGACACGGACCATCTGGACTACTAGTTTGGTGTGCAGATCTGTTGTTAGATGCATAATATCATCAAAGGAGGAAATACCAGATGCATTAGTCAGCGTGGCATCATCTCAGTGACTTCATGCATAGTCACCTATAACTCAGCACGCAGGGTATCTCACATCTGTTCCTAGAAAAATGTGTGTCTTGATGAAAATGATGCAAAAGCTAATGCCAAACATCACCCTTCGCACTGCTAAATAGCACACAGCCAAAGAATGTTATCAGTATGGAAAAACACATAGACCAGATCTGAACTGCAAAGTTTGCTGATGCAGATAACAGCAGCTAGTGGTTATAACCCGCTGTGCTGGCAAAACTCTGGGGACAGAAAATAATCTTTGCCAGCAGGAGAGGCATCTTGTTTTGGTTTCATAGGTGTTGTTCAGAGAAGGGGCATGACTTTGTTACTAGAACAAACCTTTTCTGGCTTACGCTGCCTCTAGATGAGCATGCTTTACCAGCAAGGGGTAGCACAGTCCTAAACCACTGTGTGTTATAATTCTAATACTGTTAATTCCTGTGTTTGTTGCAATGTTTTACTGAATGCTGTGGGAATTAGACCAGACTGAAAATGAAAAAAAACTCAGGCAGAACAATTCTAATCCTGACTGAACAACAGTATTATACTGTAGGCAGAGCTGGAGTTAGTGTTTTTTGAGGAATGGGAGGTGTTAATGAGCTTTTCTAGTCTAGATTATAAGCAGTTATATATGAAATCCACTTCATTTTTCTGTTGTTTGGAGTTTTTAATGTTTATTTTGATTTTTCATCAAGCATTTTTGAAATTTGCATATAAAATAAGTTTATTCTTAATATCAAAAGTCTTATAAAGGTGCAAGTCCTGTTCCAACAATGGCATTCTAACAGGTGTAGTGTAGTAAGCATGTTTGCTTGTGTCTGCTCTAATCTGTTTTTCACATCTGAGGGGTAGGGAAGGATTCTCCAGCAACTCTTAATTATCATTATAATTTGTTTAGCAAGACAAAATCTATCAATAATTAGAGAGAAAATAATCATGTTGAAGATGCTGGTTTTAAATATATTAAGTGCTTTAGTAATAAAACCTCATATTTATCTCTAGAAACATTTATGTTTGTCTTGAACCTAGAGCTTGCCATTTTCACTTTCAGCTAAAATAAATTTTCTTATGTTTTATTTAATGTTTATTGCTTTTAGATCTGGATGCAAGTTATGCACTAAAGTGGTTCACATTCTGATACCTAGAGAGCAGAATAAGTATCTGGGTCCATGCAAGAAAAGTAGACTAGCTCTTAGTTTTAATTAAATAGTTAGGAGCCTGGAGTACTTGATAATAAATTATATGACATGTAGAATGTGTTTGCTGTAAGCTGTTTAAATGTTTACCAATGGACTTGTGATCTGTTTGTTTGCGAAGAAATCAGATTAATTATTGTGATACCAAATGTTCTCTGCAGCACACACTTTGCTCTCAAAATTAGATGTTGTAAAAATACATTAGGAATCCCTAAGTCAATATTGACCCAAGGCATCTGCCACAGGTTTTAGACAAATATATGCACAGCCACTCTACATTTAATCCATGTGCACATAATTAGCCATTTTTCTGAATTTTCAGTTTACCCAGAATAATTACTTCTGTTGTACTTTTGATGATGGTCAAAATTATAATAGAAGTATAGATGAGCATAAATGTATACCTGTTCTTTCTGGTGACTGGATGCCACATTAAAAACTTCTAAAAAGGAAAGTGAAGAAACGGGAAATCTTTGTGTAGGGCATGATGACACTCTTTAAAAAATACTGAGAAAATAGCTCTTGTATATCGTGTATGTTTTCACAATAGTACTCTTGTAGATCGGTGTTTTTAGGGATGGTCCATGGACTTCTTGAAATGTTAGGCCTGAATAAATATGCAGTTTTGCTAGGCTTTGCCCACATATATGCTGGCTGTGCTGTGTAATTAGTTAATGATAATGATTGCAAGATTTAAGTTAATTTTAATTAAATTAACTTTGTTGTAACAACTAAAGGACTGCCTTGATCATAGTCATAATGAAAGGCAGAAAAATTCTGCAGTTACTAGAGAGGAGGTAAGGCATTGAACAAACCAAAAGAAAAATACTGTTGATGACTGATCTAGCTTTAGTCTATATTCATCCCACAAAAGGAGACTCTGTTCTGCCAGGCATACCTAGGCAGATGTAGTTTCTCCACTGTGTTGCTCTAACTGGGAAAGCTACTTGAAAAACGTTAATCTCTTCTTTTTTTTTTTCTTTTTCACTTTTATTGTTTTAGTTTCAACTGAAAATGGTTTACAAGTAAAAGATGTTTTTCAGTGATCTCTTGCTTAAATCTTTAAAGCTTCGTTGTATGGCGCATGTCTTCTGTACTATCTTTAAAATCATGCAGTCTTCAAATTAAATATCTTTCTGGAATAATACACAAATATACTGGGAGAACATGAGAAGCAGAGTAGATGAGTGTCTTTATTGCAACAGGAAACTGTTTATAGTATCAATGAGGGGTCATGTAAAATCAGCTCCCTGTTGCAGCCTGGGGCCATCTCTAGGATAAATGTATCCTTAAACTCCGAGTTTCTTTGACCTATGCCAAGAAATTTGTAACATATATCCTTTATTACATTGCTTTGAACAAAGTCCAGAGAAGATAAGTGAAGGCAACGTTATATTTGTACAGCTAAGCTATGGCAATACTTTCATAAAAATCGTATTTGTGTTTGAGAGGGTTTAAATTGGTGGGTTTGTTTGGAGGCGCTATTTACTTCTTAATTTAAAACAATAGCATACAGAATGGAGGGAGAGTTGACAGTGATTAATGCATGGAAGACGGAAGATAAAGAAAAAAACGGTCTGATTTGTTGGACATGACAGATCCTGTGTCATCCATGTACTATTTCAGCATAAAGAGTTTGAACTATTGGAAAATGTATGTGACATTACATTTACTGATAATACAACCAGAAGAAGAAGAAAAAGAGAATGATGTTGGTAGAGATTGGGTGTGATAATGGCATGACCACCATGATTCAGTTAGCTGGTAGTGTTAGGAGCAGCATAGGCTGATGGGAGTAGAGTTAAGTGAAGCGCTGGAGTTTCTGAGTGCTCTTGTGGTATCAGTTTTGCCAGTGACGCATCGCTGAAGCAGTTACTTATACTGTGTTTTTCAGGTAGCTGTTGCTGGGGGCCTTAGGTAGAACTTCAGATATTTCCATAACTGGTAGAGATATCACATGTTACAGGGAAATCATCCTACAGCTCAAATCCTTTCTGCCTTTTCAAAGGTGTTTGTCATAGAATCATAGAATGGTTTGGGTTGGAAGGGACCTTTAAAGGTCATCTAATCCAACCTCCTGTGCAATGAGCACATCTTCAACTAGATCAGGTCACTCAAAGCCCTGTTGAACCTCTCAGCCCTTTGACATTTGTACAAGATGCGTCCCTGCAGACCTGTTGTTTATCGTGGTGCCCCGGGAGCCTCATGTTGTGTCAGCACTGAAGCACTGCGGTGTCCTTACGCTCTTCATTCCTACCTCTTTTCCTTGTGGTGTCATGTGTCCTTAATCAACAGCATGCTGTGGCAGCACAGCCCAAGCTCTCTGCCATGGCACGGTACTGCAGGTCGCTGTGTGCATTTGCCTGCAGTTGAATAGGGATTCCATGATTTTCTTCTTTGTTGTCATCCGTTACTTTTTCTCAGCTGTAATGAAATTTGTTGCACGCAAGAGACAGGTGTTGCTGGTATAGCATTGATGGTGATGTTCACGAGTGTTACGTATTTGAGTGTGAAGTGATGATATTTTAAGGCGGCCTACAGTAAGCCTATGGAAATATGGCATCTGTTTTTGATCCAAGTTACATTACTTTGAAAATTAGTGAAGAAAAATTACTGCTCTGAAAAACAAATACTAAAAAAAATGAATTTCTGCTCTTTTGTATAAGGTTTATTGGTTAGCTGAAAATTGCTGTTAAGACTTCTGAATTCCTTAGGGAGTCTCTATTTTTTCTTGTATGTCCAAGACACCTGTAGAGGAACTCCCATTCATAAACCACTTAGGAGGAGCAGAATATGGGAAGATACTCTGTGATTCTTAAGATAAGTAAAAAACCTGAATACTTAAAATCTTAGTTATTTAAAATCATGCTGACTAATAAGGTAAGCTTAATGGACAGATGTGTACAGTAATTTTGAGCAACAGTGTTTTGTTTTTTTTAAAAAAAAAGTTTAAATGAAGCCTTCCTTAGTTCATTTGTCTCCTTTTATATTTTACTTTCTGTCAGAAATTTATAATTTATTCTTTATTTTTTATTGAATGTGTTTGTAAAGATTTTGAAAAGAATGGAAGAGCAGTGCAACTTCATTATGTATGACTTCTCTGTTTCTTTCCAGTTTGGATGTGTCGATAGAGTCAATAGATTTTTCACAGTATTTGTGAAAATGGTGCCACTTCTCATTTACATTTTTGAAAAAATCCATTATATTTATTCACATAATATTTCCATATTTCCGTATTTCCATATTTCCATAGGCTTACTGTAGGCCGCCTTAAAGATCTACCTCCAAATTTGTGGACATTTTAGAAAAGTTGGGCTCAGACTTTGTGTCCCTACCTCAGTTCTGCATCTGTTCAAGAAGAAGAGTGAACCTTACTCCAGTTAAAGTCATTTGAGACCTAGGGATGAAAGCACTGTATAATAGCCATGGAGCATTAGTTTCATTATATAGCAAAAATATGGAAACAGCATAAAGCTGGGAGAGACTAGGGGATTCTGGTGGAGAGAATAGATTTAGAATGCTTAATCATATTGAAAAAAGACCTGAAAAATCAGTATGGTTTTGGACGAGGGCAAGGACAATCATTGGCCGTATAGATGCAGCATGGGCAGCTGTTGGGGCAGCACTTCTGCAGAAGAGGACTTGAGGGATACAGAGTAAAGTGAACCAGTTGTGTGGTAGTGCTACAAAAAAGCGAAATAGTGTAGTGGGATGTGTAAATGGGAGAGTCTCATACAATCATACAGTGCGGTCTCTCATACAATCTCTTTGGTCAGCCTTAGTAGGATCCCAGGTAGAATAGTTAGTCCAGTTTGGGCACCACGCTTTTAAGGAAGGTATGGACTGATCAGGAAGTATTCAGGGAGAGCGATGAAAATGGTCAGAAATTGGGAAAACAAGACTTATTTGGAAAGACTGACCAAATAGCTATTTTGCCCAAAGAATGCCTGATAGTGGCATGCTGTCTGTTTGCGAACATGGAAGAGACGGTTGCAGAGAGGACAGGGCTTGCCGTTCTCTGTTTTGAACAGAGAGGATTAGAAGTACCTGGTTCGAACTGAGCCAAGAGAGATTTCTGTTAGACATAAGTAAAATGCTGTAGCAATTAGGATCATGAATTCTTGCAATATACTATCAAGGAGGTTGTAGCTTTTCATAAAGAAGTCCTTTTAAGACCAGATTAGATAAACAAATGTCAGAAATAAAATAGGGACAAGCAGATCATGCTTTGAAGGGATGACTTTCCAAGGTTTTCAGCAGCTTTATTTTCCTGCAGTTTTTGTGAGAAAGGCTGTTATTTGGTTTTCGGAAGCTAACAAACCAAAATTACAAATATTACAAAGAAAAACTCTGTGTTGTTTGGGCTGAATTTGAGTTCAAAACTCATGAGTTCCCATAAATGAAAACAGGATTTTGTATTACCTTCCTTGCTGAGTAAGCTTGGGTTTAAAAGTGGAGACAGTTGGGAAGAGGGTGATATACTTTTATGCTCTACCCAGAAATTAAACTCTGTCCCATTAAAATGATTACGAAAAGAAGTCACAGTTATTTCCATATCCATAACATTTATCATGTTACACCCTGGTGAGCTCCTAAGACGCGTCTCCTCGCAGTGGGGCTTAGGTTTCTTGCTAGGCTGAATCCGTTTAGCTTCTGTTTAATTGACAATAAATGGAACAAGAGTCCTCTCCAGAACCACAAAGGAAGAGGTAGTAAAATTAAATTTCACCAAACAGGCAAATACCATCATTTGATTCCTCCATCGTCTTTCTCACAAATATTTCTCTTTGATCAGTGAGGTAATAATGAATAGTGAAAGTGAGGATCTAATTTAGCCATTCCTTGGGGTGGGAGTTCATTTCTCTTGAAGCTCCCGTTGAGGATTTTTGAAAACTCCAGCAGTGAGTTGGTGGTTTTGTTGGTCACTGCCCAGTAACTGTATTCATTACACCTGTGCATTAGCTATACTGGTAATTTGCCCCAGCTGCAGTGGTGCAAATCCCTAGCAGAGCTACATATTAACGCAATTTCAACTGGGAAATTTTCCTTTTTTTNTTCCTTTTTTTTTTTTTTTTTTTTTAATGGAACCACTTTGGAAGACTTATTAGCTTATCCCAAACTCACTATTGTCACTGCGTCACAACATGTTTTTGTTTGACATAACGGTTTTTGTCTCCATTATGGACAAAGATAGGATAATAATAATTTTGTTCCCTGAAACAAAACAGCAGGATGGACTTCACTCAGTCCCCTGCATCTAATTCTCACAAAACAGATAACTAAATGTTGTGCCTAGATAGTCCCATTTTGCCTTTTAAATGAAATTGCAAGATTTTACAGACCGAGAATTTTGGTGCGTGGTGGACTATGACACTGGTGAAATTCTCCCTTTTTCAGTACTTACAGGTGGACTATGGGAGGAAGATAACAGTAAGAACAAGGTAGATTCAGATGGGAAATGTATTATGAAAATTATTGGGTACCATGTTTCTAATTCAACTCAATATCTTACCAAGTTATATCTTATATCTCTCTTTTTTTAATTGCTAATCAGTGTTTTTTACCTGGGGTTAGCCTTAAATCATGCAGCCTGAATTGTCAAATAGTACTCTTAATTTAAGCGTACAATAGGATATACTCTTAGTAATTTCACAAATGATTTTTACGAATCAATAGTTCTTTCCTTGGTTGCCTAATATGGCTCATGCATTGTTACTTCAATTTGTTGTTGAATTTATTTCCTTCTTCTCTAATTATATTTATACTATTTCTTTCATACATGTTAAAAAAATTTAATTCTACTAGTGTATATAAATAAAATAAGTTCCATCTAGTTCCTGCTTTTCCAGGTAAGCAATATTATGTTTCTAAGGCATTACCTGTACCTGGTTTGTATTACTGAAGAAAACCTTTCTTTTTCTAACCACTCACTGGTGTTAATGCATTCTCTTGTTCTGCTGTGAGAATAATATTCCAAACAATTGGTAAATAGTGCAACAAATAAGATGATATAATAAATTATATTATAATGTAATGCAATGAACATTGGTTTTATTACAGCCTCATTTTTTTATAATTAGGTTAAAACTGTGTCCTAAAACAATGAGTGGTATAATTTGAACTATAAATTTCTTCTCTTCATATGTAGAAAAATAAAAGTTGTGTGCATTTTTAGATTTTAAAAGCATAGGCAACAAAAAACCCCTCTATATTTGCTGTAGACAGAAATTTGTCTCACAGGAGATGCCTGCACACAGACTCTTCTCGCTAGCTGTGAATAGTTTATATCTTCTCAAAACTCTCATAACTAAATAAATATTTCTGTATTTTGTTATATTTTATATTCCAATCAAATAAAGATATTTGTCCTTCTTCTGAAAAAAAAAATATAAATATTGCAAAATAAAAAAGAAAAGTAATCCCTCTCATTTGTCCCTGAAGTTGTCTTTACAAAATGAAAATAATAGTTTTGGGGTAGTTGGGGGTTGCGAATGATTGTATCCTGAAGTGCTATAAACACCACAGTCACTTAGAAAAAAAAAAAAGTAACTTTTGAGAAGCAATCACTTATTTTGTTTGGATATTATTTTAACTTGTTTCAACTTCTGTAAATATTTTGGCAAAATTGATCACAGACACCAAAATACCTTCAGTAATTACATAGTGAATTAATTAGATAAATACTTTAACTGAAACCCAAAATAAAACAAACTGATTTCTTTACTTGGAAAAGTGGATAAAGTATAAAATTGACAGCAGGAAAATCAAAATATTGATGGGGATAGCTTCAAAAATATTTGTCCCTTGTTTTGCGGTTGGCTGATACTACAGATAAATTAGTTCACCAGAGAAGATAATAGGTATGATCTCTTCCTTGACCTTTGGTTCTTATTCTCCTGGGGCAGATAGCTGTGTTTCCCCTAAGGAAAGTAGGCCACGTCCAAAAAGACTCTGCTCCCAACACAGCAGTCCCGGTGATGCCTAACTGCACTGTTGAGGGACTGCTGTGTTGGGAGCTGCCACCGCCATTTAATTTTTTTATAGAGAGGGGAGTGACCTCACAAGCACAAGCAAATATTAAAAATACGACAGACTTAGCAAGCTGGTTGTGAGGTAGTGGCACCTCTGAGTAAGAGCACTTGGTACTACTGGTGCCTTCCTCTATGGACAGCTTTGAGCTCTGGTTGAGGTGACTAAATCGCTGTCTTGCTCAGTATGGCTGTCCACTACAGGACTGTCATCCACCTTAGGAATCACAGAATCATAGAACAGTTTAGGTTGGAAGGGACCTTAAAGATCACCTAGTTCTAACCCCCCTGCCATGGGCAGGGACACCTCCCACCAGACCAGGTTGCTCAAAGCCCCATCTAGCCTGGCCTTGAACATTTCCAGGGATGGGGCCTTCCCAACTTCCCTGGGCAACCTGTTCCAGTGTCTCACCACCCTCATAGTGAAAAATTTCTTCCTAATACTTATTCTAAGTTTACCTTCTTCCATTTTGAAGCCGTTATCCTTCATCCTATCACTACATGCCCTTGTAAAAAGTCCCTCTCCAGCTTTCTTGTAGGCGCCCTTCAGATACTGGAAAGCTGCTATAAGGTCTCCCCAGAGCCTTCTCTTCTCCAGGCTGAACAACCCCAACTCTCTCAGCCTGTCCTCATAGGAGAGGTGCTTCATCCCTCTGACCAGCTTTGTGGCCCTCCTCTGGACCCCCTCCAACAGGTCCACATCCCTCCTGTGCTGAGGGCTCCAGAGTTGGACGTGATATTCCAGGTAGGGTCGCACAAGAGTGGAGTAGGAGGGCAGAATCATCTTCCCTGACCTGCTGGCCACACTTCTTTTGGTGCGTCCCAGGATATGGTTGGCCTTCTGGGCTGTGAGTGCACGTTGCTGGCTCATGTTGAGCTTCTCATCAACCAACACCCCCAAGTCCTTCTCCTCAGGGCTGTCCTCAGTCCAATCCAGGAAGAGTAGGAGGTGGGTCATGTACTCAGAAGGGAGCATCTCTAGGTTGAGCTACGTCAAGTGAGGACAAGCCCCTTCTCTGTAGAGCGCTGTATGGGCAGTACAAAAAGACCAGGGAATAGCACTAGGTCACAAAATAACAGAGTCTGGAAGACCCAGGATGGGTTCAAAGGAAGGATCCACTGTGTTGAGGGAAGCACGGGCTTTTACAGCAATTGCGGGCATCTTTGACAGGCGAACCAGCTGCAGTCAAACAATGCAGTCTGGAAACTAACATGGATGTAGAGGAGAGGTGACGTGGAACATAGGGAATTGCTTGAAAGCTGGGACTTTTGAGGTTTTTTTTTTTTGTCGTAGTTTATTAAAACAGAAATGGCACTTTTAATGATTATTTAAAGATAATCAAGATGATAGTTGCTGTTTGAGGAAACACAAAAGGTGTCTGGTGGTCTTACGTAGTAAGCTACAAAATAACTCTTAAAACTGTTACAGCAACTCCGAGCCAATATGAGAGAGATGGAGAAACTCTGTTTGCGAGTCCGACAGGAAGACATCCCTGTTCTGCAGAGAATGATAAATCCAGTTAAAGAGGAAGCTTCATTTGCTATAAAAGACTTCCTGCAGCTCCACTCTGAATCCACAGAAGAACTTAAAAAGCAACTGGAAGGACAGGAGGATGCCTCCTTAACCAGATCTGCAACTGTAGGAGGAGGTACTAGAATTTCATTTCTGTATTTCTGATATCTATATTGTTGTATTCAGTCCATGTTGTCTGACCAGAGTAACAAGTGAACAAATGAGATTTCAGCTGAAGAATAATTGTTAATCAAGAAGTGGATTTTTTTCCCTACGCCACACTTTTCTCATGACCTGTGACTGAGTTTTGATAAGTGGTGAATGCTCTAATTAAAGTATCTTAAGAAATAAGATAGTTGTGGCCTTCCATGAAAAAGATCCCGTAGCCTTGGATCTTGAAATAGAAGACTGTTCATATGAAGAAGAAAACTTACATTCATGTTTCACAGTAGCTTGGCTTCTTTCCCCTGCCCCTGCAAATCACTTGATTGTGCGCAAGTAATCATTTAGGCCACTTTCATTGAATTAGTGCTTGCAATGTCAAGAAGAAAACAATTTTTATACAGCAGACAGTATAATATGCCACTGCTGAAATACCTGGAAAAGGGGAGCAAGTTTCTATATAAAGGGGAACATCTCATCCTGTAGCATTTTATCATAGTAACTGATAAGAAAGCAGTATAAACCTATTTAAAGAAAAGATTTTGAAAACACACTATAATATGCTACAAGTGAGACATGTTTGCTGGTTTTCCCTCCTTTCTCTACAAAATGTCTTTAATTCCTTGTTCTACCATTCTGTCTTCAGGGAAAGCTCTTATTCCTTGGCGCTAGCTAGCGTTCTCCGCTAATGATCTGTGAGAAAGTTGGTTACATCAGGATTAAATCCTTCCACATAATAGGAATTAGTTTGATTGCTGCAGTAGCAGTATTATTTAAAATTGTTCGGAAGTTTCATGTGTCTTCAAAATTGAAAGAGTATTCTCAGTCAATGGCATTGTAGAAGAACCTGCATTGCAGAAGAACATAGAAGAAAAATGATTTCATGACCCACATTGTTGCTATATAGAGAACTATGAGAACCGTTTCAAGTGTGATTAACTAGCTAGCGAGTCTAATGGTCAAACAGGGAGAAAAGAAAAGTATATTTGGAAGATCAGGCTTGCTTTCGAGACAGTCATGTGCAGTAGTATCAGCATTATGAATGTCAAGATATATCAAATATACAACCATAGAATGGTTTGGGTTGGAAGGGACTTTTGAAGACCATCTAGTCCAAGCCCCCTGCCATGGGCAGGGACATCTGTCACTAGACCTGGCTGCTCAAAGCCCCATCGAGCCTGGCCTTGAACACCTCCAGGGATGGGGCATCTGCAACTTCTCTAGGCAACCTGTTCCAGTGTCTCACCACCCTCACAGTAAAGAATTTCTGTCTTCTTACCAGGCCAATAAAAAAACTGAATTGACTTCCGACATATGTATCTTGACTTTTTCAACACCTTCAGCATCTTGTAGTTGACTGTGCAGTAGTTTGTCCTAATATCTTTGTGGGTTTCAAAGTCTGGCTATTTGCTGCATTCTCCTTGCCCTCCAAAAAAAGAAGATAGACTTAGACTTCCTTTGTCTTCCTCTAACTTGAAAAGCATTCACAGAAACTTTCTTGCTACCATTTATACCCCTTGGTAGTTGCAATTTATTTGTGTCCTAGTCTTTATGATATTCACTTTCCATGCGTGTATTATTCCTTGTACCCATTCTAATTGTGTGTCAAATTCTTGATATCCAGGGCGTTGAAGAGCTCCTGCTGAATCCATAAACGTTTTCCTCTGCATCAGGACAATTTGCTGTCATCTTCAGTGTAGCCTATTTTATTAGTGTCTGCCAGCTCTTCTGCAGTCCTTTATCCTTTAGGAACTTTTTCCCCATAGTTTCTATTAATTGGGTTGCCAAATGTGTTAATATCTCTTTTGGGGGGAGCTCATTGTCTTTAGTCTTTTACTCTCGAGTTTTAGAACAGTGAACTCTGGTATTCGGTGATCCCCTCCATCCGCATTAGGTGTTACTTTCAGGGTCTTTGTGAGCTCTTCTCTGTTACAATCCAAATTAAATTTAAAATATCTCTTCTTTTGGTAACTTTCTGCAGTTGTCCTCAAATCATTCTGGTGTTTCCTTGGAAAGGCCTTGTCTTGACTTACTGCTTTTTCCAACAGTTACATAGGTGGTAAATGGGAACTAGAGTTTAATTTCAAAGAACAGGACTGCTTTTTTAATGTGAAATATCCTTAAAGTATGGAGGACATTGAGCATAACTGCACTTTAGAAAGACAAGAAATTGATCAGAAAGATTGGGATGAGAAGAACAGAAAAATGTTACTGGAATGACACGCTCCTGCAAGTCTGCTCAAGAATACGGGCAATAATTCACCCCATTTAAAGTGAAACATACTGACAGGCAGACAACTAAATACAATTAAATGGACTTTTTTTTTTTTTTCAAGTTTGCCTGACAGTGAGCGCGGCTCTGTTGAATTGCTAACACAGATGCAATATATCGCCTGTTCTTTTGTGCTTAGAGGCTGCAGTCCTGAAAGCAAATCTTGGCTGCTGATCTTAATCACAGGAGCTTCAGTGTGCCCATTCTTTGTAGCATGTTGCTTCCCATCTGGTAGAGAAGGAAGGAGTTTACAAATTCAAATCGCCCGTTTAGAAGGCATGTCAAGTGAAATGATGTGGTTCCTTCCCCCCTTCACCATCCTCGGCTCAGGTCCAATAGAAATGGAATTTAATTGCATTTTGAAGAAATACTAACAAAAGGTGGGACTCCACGCTTAAAATTACTAAGATCTTTTAACCAACATATTGAATCTTCTGGAGCATTAGATTTTTATCTCGAGTGTAATGAGGTGCGAAGCTGCTCTATAAAATCTGCAGGGGTGTTTTGTATTATTGCATTTCTGTGGAGATGCTGAAAGTGAACTGGTGGAGCCACTTCCATTCTCAGTTCTATTAAAATTGGTTAGACTTGATAAAACATGAACTAGTGAATATAAATTTCTTACTCATACTTTCAGCCCAAATGTCACACCATCTTCTCTTACCCTTCTTATTATTTTTTTGAAGTGAGTAAAGAATTTTTTTGAGGAATTTTTTTTCCCCACTAACTTTTAGTTATTCGAAAATGAAAACAGTGTAAACCTACTTATAATTTTAAGTTCTCTTAAGTGTCATGAAAAACTTCAGTATCGTTCATGTATGTAGAAGTATGTGCTTTTCTACAATAGATCAGCATAGATTGTTAATGACAGACCAGAATAGGGAACATAACTTGTGAAGAGGCGATTTGCTTAGTGAGCTCTTTTTTTTTTTTTTTGGTTGCTTTTGAATTACAAATATTTTAATTTCAACCAACTTAGCATGCATGTGGCTGATTAGGGAAGACTATGCTTTTCTTGGCAGAAGAAACTTGATTTTGAAATAAGATTGTGAAGGATTGAAATGGAATAAAATACTAAAACCCAAAGTTAAATGTCAGAGTCTGTAGCAGAATTGGTTTATCAAAAAATGGACACATTTGGTTATATGATTAATTATAGCAAAAAGGGAAAAGGAAGGAATATTAATTAATCTGATGCAGTAGATCAAAAATATGTTCTGGAAGAACAGGTGCTGATTGTAGAAGGTGAAGTGCCTTCCATGTCTGGATCCTTAAAGGAAAAGGGGTAGGAATAATTAGAAAGAAAAACAAGCCCAAAATAGAACCCCAAATTGCTACTCCATCCTTGCTACTCTGCTTACTTAGTAATTACAGCTGAATATCGGCTTCATTGATGTTAGACTTCTATTGATCTGGAAGTAGGAAGATTAGGTCCTTAATGTATTTTGAGATATTGGGATAAAAATGTTGAGAAATGGACAAATGTTATGAAAATGTATCATTTTTATTTTATCTTAAATTAATTCCATGAATAAGCATGCACTATTACTGACTTTTTATTGAATATGATTTTTTGTTTTCCATTGTCTCTGTTGTAGTAACAGTTTAGAATATTATTATAGTACCTTGGTACATTCATTGTTTCTAAAGAAGATTTTAATGCAATATTTACACTTTAATATTATTAGACATATCTAACCAGTCTTCCCCATATTAAGCTTTCTCTTGATACTACCCTGCCAAAGAAGCAAACATGAGTGTCCTACTGAAGTAGCCATCTTCCTTCAGAAATCGAAGTTGTCTAAATTAACATATCTTTGCCCTATGTTTACATACATACATTCTCCAGTCTGCCTTTCATACTCTCAGGCTATTCCTTAGTCCTTGCTATGACAAGCCAAACTTGTTTGCCGTTACTCTTTATCACCACATAATTACTCTTCCATAATTATGCACGTGTCCATTATATCCGCAGTGGCTCAAGACTGGGCTCTTTGACTGGAGGAGGGGGGTGTGTGTCTGGTCGTTATGTCTGCTCTCCCCTGTGCCATGTAACTGTCTCCCATTCCCCATTTTTTTCCACTGTACTTTGTCCTAATGCCTTCTGCATTCAGTCCAGGGGATTTGGAAAGGAAGACACTTGAGAATATCTCCTTTACACCGCTGAGCTGCAAATGTTTGTCAGCCTCACAGTACCGTGACCCAACTGGATCCAGCACTGAATGCTGGGCAGCATGTTACTTGGGTTTCACTGCTTGTACTTCCAAACCCTTTTTCTCCAGCTTCTTTTAGTCCCAAATGGCTGAAAATCAAACCAGTAGCATAAATAATCCATCATAAAATGAATAACTGTCTGTTCAGTTCTGGAAGCCCAGTTTTTATGTGTCATATGTAACTGAAAAGATTTTGTCCTAAGCTCAGTTTTCTTAGCTCAGTTGTTATAAAATTAATTAATTGACCCTGAATTCGGGAGTATAATTTAATATCGTTCTCAGAACTGATTGTGAAAGGGTGCTGATAGAAATGAGTCCATTTCTTTTGCAATAACTTCCTTTTAAGAAATTGTCTAGTGCTGTAAGACTTTTCCCTATATGATCGTTTCCAGGGCTGTTGCTTGGCTTGAATTAGGTTAAATATCAATTTATCCTTGAGAAACATTTGGAGCGAGAAACTTCGGGCATCACCTGCATTCTGATCCAGTGCTTTATTTATAAGCATCATGTTTCTCATTCAGAAACAGTATATAACGCAGAAGTGAAAGACGGCTCCCAAAGTTTAATTCAGATCTACTCCCGCCTTCCCGAAATACCTCAGGAAGAAAACGCAGCTGAGTCCTGGGAAACTTTAGAAGAGGTATGTTGAAACTTCCGTACTGCCACACTGATGCTCTTGTTTTTAGCAACTATGACAAAGTAACATTTGTTTTTTATTTGTAGGACTTGATTCAACTTAGCCAGTTGGTGACTGATTTTTCTCTCTTAGTCAGTGTAAGTATTAATTCTGCATTCTCTCCAGGATAGTCTTGTACAAAAAGAGGGCAAATTGGTAACTCCTAGCTGGGGGGGCGGGGGGGAGGCGAGCCCGTAATCTGAACTCAGTCTGAGCTGCTATCACTTGATCAAAGTGACAGAATAGCAGAATAACATTAACTGAATTTATTCAGTCCAATATCCAAGACTACAGAATCCTAGTCACTGTTAGGAACTTCAGGAAAATGCCAGTAGAGGCAGAGCAGTTTCCCCACAGTGAGCTGAGATGCCTGCACAAAGGTGCCGTCTTTGCTACTTGAGACCTGCAGGAAATACACCTATAGTTTCAAAGGTGGCACGTTAGATACCTTTCAAAGTCATAGGTGATGCATATGTTTACACCAAATTGTCTAGCAGTAAGGTGAAAGGTTTTCTTTTGATTTTCAAGTGCCAACAGAAGAGAAATGTTCAAAAGCCTTAGTTTAACTACTCAGCTGCCCCGTCTGGTTAGAAAACTAACAGCTCTTCCTTCCCTACATCAGTGACTCATTGCTACAGGTATCTTTGTGGCTCTGGTGTGTGTTGATTCAGGCTCTGCCAAGGTAATTTTTTGAGGAGGCAATAGTCTTCTGTTTCAGCACTAGTGCTGGTAATTGCTCCTAAGTTCTTGTGACCAGAGCAACTACTGATGTTATAGCCGGTGCCCTTGGCCACAAGCTGAACCTTAGCTGAACAGTGTTGACTGCAGACTTCTACCCAGGTCCCATTATTTTTACAATTTCTAATTGCAATGGTGACAATAGCCTTCACTGCACAGGGCGGGTGTTTCTCAGGTACCTTTTCTCGCTTAATCAGGAGTATTAGAAAAAGCTGAAGTTCCCCTCACCTTTATCATGCTCTTTCTCTGCTCTCACAAATGTAGCTGCTAAAACGTTCTGCATCTTCACCATGCACGCTCAGTTCCCAATGTTCACAGGGAATTTAAACCTACAATTCTCATCTCCTAAGAGAGTTCTTTAATCTCCTTGCTGTTGGGTTAGTTGGGATAGATAAAATAGCTTTTATTCTTGCTGCTGAGTATGTGCTGCTTCACATATACCAAAAAAAAAGACTAAGATTCATTAGGCTGGAGAGGGACTGCAAGATTTTTTATTTAGTAGCCAAAATGTTAGCAGCTTTAGCTCAAAAGGGGAGTTCCTGTTCCCAGGACTTTCTGGATTTTACACATAACCATCATTAAGTCTAATAGCAAGCATCTAAAGTGTGTGGATTGGATAGTAGATGATGATACCAGAGCTGGTGGATTCAGCGGTTGCTGAATTGGAGGAAAAAAAGTTCAGAATGCCTGTTACTTTAAGCTCAACATTAGCCATCTCATTATTTTGTGACATAAAACAGCCTGAGTACTGCTGAGATTAAAATAAGAACAAACAAACCCACAAACCCCTTTATCTTCTGCTCCAGTGTTTTCTGAGAGAAACTGCAGGGGAATCTGACTGCGTTTGGAGAAAGGATGGAACATTTTTGTAAAATTAAACAGTAAAATACAGAGCAGTGTTGAGTATATTTTCAGTACTGTCACTACTCTATTTGTAAAGTTAAGTCAGTGTTTTATAATGTCATGATTAAACACTTCTATTTAGATTTCTTGGTGTAGCTTTGTATGTTGGCGTTGGGACTGATCTTATAAATGCTCTTTATAGAATTATTTTTGAACGTGAAACTCAGCAGGAAACTAAAAGGCTAGTTTGGATTATTTTTCCCTTTGGAAGGCGAGTTCATTTATTCACAGAAAAGGTTTAGAAATCTTATGTTTTGGGTTGTTTTCTCTAACTAACTGCAGCAACACATTGTCTAATACCCACACTGTATTATTACTTAATAGTTAAGATTATTTTTTTTTTAAGTAAGTTTGCAGTTTCAGCACAGTTTATCAGATGCTATTAATGAACCACCATTAAGGCTGCACGGCTGCAGTGCGTAGCGGATGAAAGCGGCTGTGGGGCCCTGATTACAGGCATTAAAATGGTGTGTATTGGCTCACTGCTGCTTCCCAGCAGGTTACCTCACTCATAATTCCTTTGCATCTAGTCTCAGCAGGAGAAGATTGACAGGATTGAAGACCATGTCAACAGTGCTGCTGTGAATGTTGAAGAGGGAACCAAAAACTTGGGGAAGGTAGGGATCTGCTCCTGCTGGTGAATCAATGGTACTCTGCCTCCCAGCAATCCTCTGTATTAACCCAATTGATCTGCCGTCTTTAATGCTGAGGAAGCCAGCAATTAAGGAAATAAGGAAGAAATGACCCACAGGTAGCAGGGGAAAAAAAAAATCGATCTCTTGTAATTTTCTATCACATCCAGGCTACTAGGAAATACAGGTTGGGGTTTTTTTTTTGCTTTTTTTGTGCTATTCTGATGCTACATTGGTTTACCTACAAAGACAAGAGCATTCAACGATTGGCTCACAAGAACGAAATAAGCGTAAAACAACAGGTTGAGGATAACGTGCAATTTCAATCCCTTTCTGTGTAGATGTCCATGATAGTTGGTAATAAGCCACAAACCTAGATTTGGGCATGTTACTGAAAAGTCTGAGCATTTTCTGTTTCTCATTTGATTTAATGATGGGGACCAGGTAATAAATAGTGTACATAATCAAGCAGTAGCATGTAAAAGGACCTGGTTCACAACTGCATACATGAGAGAGCTCAATTTTGAATTATTATTTGGGAGAGTAGATCATCTTTTTTTAAAAACTGGTTTGTAAAGTTTATTTCTCACTGAGCATTCATGTCATTGCCAAGAGCAATGAGGGGAAAATGCACATCACCACAGGCAAGTATTCTAACTTTTTTTTTTCCTTTTACAGGCTGCAAAATACAAGCTGGCAGCTCTGCCTGTGGCAGGTGCAGTCATTGGTGGAGTGGTGGGGGGTCCCATTGGTCTCCTTGCAGGCTTCAAAGTGGCAGGAATTGCAGCTGCACTTGGTGGTGGGATTTTGGGTTTCACAGGTGGAAAATTGATACAAAGAAGAAAACAAAAAATCATTGAGCAGATCTCTTCCAGCTGTCCAGAGCTTTCTCGCCAAAGTGCCAAAAAATCCAGCTGAAGTATGGATTCATTTTGACTAGGAACAAAAGTGGAGTAGCCATGCTAATGACAGACTTGCAGCCTTATGCTTTAACTACAAGGCTGAGTTGTGTGAATTTTGACAACAGTACTGTTACTTGGGAGGGGTGAAACGGTAATGTCAGAATTTCTCATTTCAGATGTGGTGACATCGGTTCTTTGAGTATTATATGGATAACTTTTAATTATTAAAATTTTAGGTGAGCTATATGCACAGCTGTAATGATGGGTGACCGGTGCTTCATGCCAAATTTGCACAGTGTCTTGCAGACAATACAAAGGGAGATATTAGAAAAACCTTGGTGCTTTCCCATGAAGGCCACCCAGAAGCTGGAGCTTTTAAAGAAAAGGAATTAAGCTCCATCTATCTTTCATTGTCATAGTACTTTATACTTTCATTTATCTGGATTCCTAAACTCATCCTGGATATATATGCCCAGGATATGACCAGCTATGCCTATTCAGTAATGCACAGGGAAGCATTAGCTGCCATAGGAAAAGGTGAAAATGTTGGGTAAGCAATGTGGAAAAAATCCTTATACTATATCCCACATCTGCCTCCATCAGCCAAATTAGATCAACATCATAAGCAGCTTTTCCCCTTTTTCAGTTTTTTTTTTTTTTTTAAAGTTGTAAACTCCTTATCTTGTTCAAAGTATAGTTAAGAATTAAACAGTCTAAGCAGCAACCCTGCAGGACCCCTACTGGAAAACAATAATTTTCCCTGGCTGTTCAACTCCTTGGCTTGTCCTGAGAACACCCTACAGGATGAAGTGACAAGATCTGGCATTCTGAGCCTGAAGCTTCAGCTTACTTAAGCAGCGCTTACTGCTGGATGTTGCCCTTGCTTCTCATCTCCTGTCACCAACAGCGCTCTGGTGGGAGAGCTAAATAGCTTCCCTGGAAGGCGGGCTTTATTATCTCTCAAGGATGGCATTAGGCACCAGGTCCAAGGATGGTGAAGCAGCAAGGCCCTTTAAATGGTGCCAGCATCAGCTGACACCCCCAGATGATGGGATTATTTTGCAAACGCCAACCTGATACCATTTACAATAAGTAAACCGTGCTTGTTTGGGTCAGCTGCACACCTCCTGCACGCCATTCAGTTCTGAAGCCTCTGCTTCCACTCACACTGTAGAGCAGCTTCTCAGCCTTTTCGAGATTTTGGGACGTGCTGTGGAGCCTGTATGGGCTGAGAGGCTGTTAGTGCTTTTGCTAACTTTTTATAGCGGATGCCTGTTACTCTTACCATCCTTATTTTGCTGCTTAAGAAGCCTTTTGCTTCTGAAACTTCCATTGTTAAACATGGGAGTGTTAATGTGCTTTTATTGTCACATAGTTTACTGCTCAGCATATGGTCCTACCTCCATCCTTCCAGGACTGTTCCCACACTATTGCTGCTACTGTTTAGTGGAACAGAAATTGAGGTTGGGAAGCTGCTTTTTAAAGTTTTTACATTGTTCAATTAATCCTGAGCTCTACTTGAGTCCAGTTTTATTAGGTGAACACTGCAGTCAGGGTTCAGTGATACGGCTCCCTAGCAAGGAATACTGTATAAGGAAGCATACTATAGAAAGAGCTCCCTTTTCTTAACCAGTACTTGGATATCATCATTGGAAATAACTGTCTACTAATGACAGATGATAGGTTTTTGTGCCTAGAGACACTGTAAGCAACTGTTAGTTACAGCACAAATATCTTTTTCTGAACAGTTCTTCCTTATTAATTTTAAGAGATGATTGAAATTACTATCAGTCACAGCACTGTGTCTATTTTAAGTAGGTCTCAGGCTCAGGGAAGCAATGTGTGCAAGAACAGTTTTCACAAGTAATCGTGAACATTGTCAAAACTGCATGCGTTAAAGCCACAGTGCCTACATCTGTAAAATCAGCTGGAGTGGAAAACATGACCCAAGTAATTCAGCTCATTTGCTCCTGTCAGGTAAAAAGCACTTTTCTTTAAATGCATCTACTTTGGATGTAAACACACTAAATGAGCTTGTAACAACTTCATACTAAGGCTGTTCATTCCTTTGACATGTAATTTCTACATTTAAATGAGGAAACTAAGAAAAAAGCGTTCTTAATCAGAACCTGTGGTTGATTCGTTGTATGATTTTAAAAAGCCATCTCTGCTTTCGTACTGTGTGCTTCGAAACCTTGTGCATTTAAATGACAGCAGCCACATCAGAGACACCGAGGACTCCACCCTCTTCCCCCAAGCCAGACTAATGCCAGGACAATCTACATTCATAAAACTGAATTCCTGCCACAGCTTGTACAAATTCAGCTTGGTATGCTTTCATTTTATGAAATGTCTAGCACAAAAACTATTCTTCCTCCTTGTGTCTTTAAGGAAGCAATTTCAAAACATTGTGTACACGCTAGACCTGGGAGACTATTATTTAAGCTATGATTTTTTAAAAATAGATGGGTTATATACATATGTGGAGAAACATGGGCATCTGAGTAACTAAACTAGCATTTCAATTGCTAGGTATGTAAGATATACATAATTCTTTCAGATCAAATAAATTTTTTTGCCTGTGAGACTTGTTGGAGCATTTATTGAGAACATGAGAGTTTATTTCCTTTCAGCGTCTAAAAGTTTAATCCCTCACAAATTTTATATTACTAAAATAATTGCATTACCAAGATTTAAGAATCCTGAATTGAGTTACCAAACACATGGTTCAGCTACTGAAATATTTACATTCACTGAAATTAATACAAGTTCCTAAAATGCTGCATGCATCTAGTAAGTCATGCACATATGCTAGCTCAGAAATGGACTCCTTAAGTTCAATTAAAAAGAGTTTGGAATGGTTTTGTTCCATATGGGGATAACACTAACATTGTCTGACAGCTTCCCATGAAAGCCTTGAGAAATGTTAAAGGAAGTGGTTAGCTGAGCACTGAATGGTTCAGACCAGTGATGTAGATTATCAGAGTTGAAGGGCTCAGTTTGAAACACATCTCGCATTTTGTCCAGCATTTGCTCTCTCTACGCAAATTCTCTGTATCATCAGATACTTCAAAAGTTCAAACGATACTCAACATCATGTTAGGCATATCTAGATTTTAGCTGTTCAACCTCTAATGAATACACAATGAAATGATTTAAGTGCGTAACTGTGGTAGAACTGATATAGCTAATACTCTACCTACTGCTGGGATGCCACAGCCCTGGGAACAAGTCCTTACTCAGAAAAGCAAATTTGGATTAAGGAATGCTGGAGGACTGTTTGGTGTATGATGAGGTAGCATCTCTCCAGAAAGAGAAGTTTAGACATCTTCTACCAAACAGCATTTATAAATAAGAATCCCGTGGAAAAATAGGAATCTCAAAGGACCAAGATGACTCCTTGTAGGCACCATGCAGGAATTGACTAAAACTTCAGGTGCCTGAACAACTCCGGAAGTTCTGTAGCACCACCTGCAGATAACAAGTGGCAGCCTTAAAACCATACCCTCCTCCCACCTTCAGATTCCAAATGGAACATGGTATGACTCAACTGCCAGGAACACTGGATTTGGCACGAGATGGAAAATGGGGCAGGAGAAGACCTGGCTTTCAAGCACTTAATGTGCACTCCAAAATGCACAGTCACAAAACTGACAAAAAAGTATGCTTGTAAACAAAAATCTTGTAATACTCTTTTTAGCTACCAATTCTGTATCTGCTCAGCTGTGGCTTAGTGGTGGTTGGTACCAGCAACTCGCTTCCTCAGAATCACCTCCTAGACAGCTCATGTGCCTGTTGCTGCAGGGGCTTGATACCGCAGCCTCTCTTGGGATCGACTTTTGCCACAGCTGCAATGGACCACATCTGTCATCTTGTCAATAACTGAGTAGGTGGCATCTAGCTGAGGGACAAAAGGAATCCTGAGCTGTGAACCGCAGAAGTTGGGGCACTCACTGCAGTAAACATGAACCCAGTGGGCCACCTATCCAAAGAACAAGCTTGCTTCTAAGGCCACTGAACCTTGGGGGCCCAAGTCATGGACCTAGATTCTTTGTAGTAAGTGTACTGTACAAATCCAATACTAATTCATCTCCAGCAATGCACCCCAAATTAATGGATATTTTTCCATCTTAAAGTTTCTATATGGTCATGTCAAACAGCTTGAAGACTGATTGAGAAAAGCCCGTATTCTGGTGGTATGCACAACAGAAGCACCCCCAAGGAAAGTAGTAATCCTTTCATCAGAGCGGAATTCAAAGAATATACAATAAATAAGGCACAAGCCAGACAAAAACAGTAACAGAAAATTGAAAGTAGATGTCTGCCAGGAAGGCAAGGACCCAAAGAAAAAGAAAAAAACCAAACTAAAACCTAATTGTAACACATACATACAGAGATTAATTTCAGACTGACAAAACTAAGGCGACAGTCCAGCCCTAGTCCTCTCCTACTTTGAAGAGTTTCCAACACTCACGTTCTTTTGTCACAACTGTGTGGCTAATATAACAAACTTACTAATTCTAGGAAATCAGAGCAGGTCAATACAGCCCTTTCATTCGAAGTACAGCCATTATCATTAAAACTTTTCCTTTCCTTGCTTGGTATTTTAATAGTCAGAATTGTTTAATTGCTTAGACACTTACATCCAGTAAAGCACCACACGAGATTCTGTAAAACTTTAATTTATTCCCCTCCCAAGTATCCAGAATAGAAGACCCTCTTAAGTTGGAGAAAAATGTGACAAAGAAATAGATTACCAGGATAGCTGTTCACATGAAGAAGAAGAAAAAGCACATACTACCAAGGTTACACAGAAAACAACCCAGAAGTCCTATTTAATGGGATAGTGCAAGTTAACAGCATGTCTCTGGCAAGGATACCTTCATTTGGATTATAAAAGTTTTACAGAACAGAATTAGATCAAGAGTCTGGATGGGTCTCTGATATTTTACTATAGCATTAGGAACGTACTGTTTGAAAGATGCTGTACAGAATGACCCACCAAACAAATGTATTTACAAGCCTGGGGAGAAAAAAATTATTTTTCAGTTTATTCAAAATAAAAATACACATAGAATTATGAAAATATAGGTTTACTATTTCCACCACACAGAAGTCAATGCTGCTGTCTGAAAGGCTTGCGAGATTATTTCAAGTTTTTAAAGTTCATCTTTTTCCCTCAATAAGGTGTACCTATGTTCACTGGGTGCCAGTTTCTGGAATGAGCTCTCTGGCGGGCTGCTTGCTAAATCCTGAATTGGCTGAAAAACAGAACAAACAGTAAAATTGCTTGTTATACTCATTTTAATAATCAATCACCTCCATTAAATGAACTTCTAACATTAATTATGGGAGTGCACCAGTGTCCAGCATTCTCACAAATTGAGGGGTTTTTGTTTGTTTGTTGTTGTTTTTTTTTGAAGGCACATTTTAAGTCCCGAATAGGTGGAATAGACATGCATACATACATTAATTAATTAAGCACTATCAGTTAAGGATATTCATTTTGTTGGCACATCTCAAAGGTAATGGCCATCACACAAGTTTCTGTACAAGTGACTTAAAAGTATTTCAAATGTACCCCATTGTAGAGTCATTTGAATCTGTCTACCACTTGGCTTGAAGGTATTCTGGTTTGTGTGTCTGGTTTTGAGATACAGCAGGGCAAAAGTGACATCGCTGCTAAAATGTTTTAGAATTCATTTTCTATGGAAACCAAAACAAATCCCACAACCCAAAACATGCAGTTCAAGGGACATACATGACAGCAGCCCCCAGTTCAGTATTTCCATCGCACAGGCATACCCATCTTCAACAAGATGGCAGGATGCCATGTGGAGACACGGAAGTACACATCCCAGGTTTTGTGTGCATTTTTCAAGGCAGAATGGAGACCAGAGCAAGCCTGCAGCTCTAAGCAAGGAGCCTGTGCCCAGACAGGGAGTGGGATCCAGGGACTCGGCAGGATTCCTCCCTCCCTGGCCAAACCTCCTCCAGATTGCAATTGCGTCAAAGCATCTCTTCCTCACACGCCTGTCTAGCTCCAAGCTGACCGACTGCCTTGGCCTATGCCTCACTCTCCAGCCCTATTTTTCTGCAGCTCCCGTTGACCTGAATTCTGGTTGCTCAATGAATTCCTGAGAAACACAGGGAGTTACCAGTTAAATGAATTACTGCTGAGACAATTCAGCCCGTGTGTTTTTCACAGCCAGCTATGACAACATTCAAAAGCAGTCATTCTCCTGGCCCAAGGCAAGCCCTCCAGGGCTTTCACGCCTTTAAATCATTTAACTTTGAGCAGAGCAACAGGAGGCTGCACTCACACGGCTTAGTGCAGTACTACCCTTACCACATCCCACAGATTACCAGGAAAATGAGGCTGTAGCCATAAATCGTCTCTGGCCCTCACCCATAGGTTCTGGGATGGCCCAAGGCACCCCAACACAAGGGCACCGGGTCTCCTCTGGGACCAGTGTGGCTCTCTGAGCCCTAGACAATGCAACATACAACTTAATAGAAGTGTTTAAAAACAGTTCTTTAGAGAGTGCCTGAGGTAATGATAAGGATGCCTGACGGGCTGTTTGTTAACATTTGCACTTTTCAGCGTGCCACCAAGCATATGAGCTGAGCAGCTCATCAAAAAGATACAAGGCTGATCAAGGCACAGTTAGAAGATTGGGCTGAGCAGAGGGAATCGGGCTGGTAATGTCCTCTCTCTTCTGACTCTTGGATTAAACTAAACACTGAGGTGCTCCTGAGTTTTGTCTGGAGAAGGATCTAGTAGTTATATTCCTGAAGAGATCCCAGGAGCAACTTTCAGGCATGTAATCATACAGCATGACAACCTTTGCGCAGAGCAGCGAGGAATCCAAACCGCTGATGCTCTAATAACCTGCCTCCTGCTTGGATCGGTGACTATGAGTAGATATATAAAACATTCAATCAATTGATTGCTTAGAAGCACCCTCTCATAGTGTGTCATGTGGGAAAAAGTGCATCTGGTGTATCATCAGGTTTTGCACTGAAATCACATGAGAACATAAGAGCAGCTCTATGAACTCAGAACAGTCAGTCATCTAGCCCTAGATCTTCTGTTTCAGTGGAGAAAATATATATATTCATATTCTCTTCCCTTATTCAAGGCAAACAGGTGACGTACTTCCCCTTAATGCTCTCCCTGCCTTTACCCAAAGGAATTTAAAGGAAGAGCCAAGCAGAAGGGACAATGTTATGCTTCTGTAAACAGATTTCTCTTTCAGGAGACTGAAGTTAAAGGTATACACATATTAGAAAGTACAGCTCTGACAAGGAGTAAAAAAAGGTCTTTATTAAATGGCCAAATTAAATGTATTTGTTGTAACCTTACCTGACCAGGCGCTACATCAGTTGGATCAGGACCATGATGAAACTCTCTATGCAGCTTTCCAGAATGCAAGTCTAGTACAAATTGCTTCAGTTTACCTGGAACTCTGGAATAAATCCGACAGAAACACCCACATGTTTATTACAAGTGAAGTCCAAACACAGAAGATTTAAAGTGCACTGTTTAGAGTAGCCAACTTCTGTTTATCTAGCACACTATGTCCACTTTTAGGTGATTAATAGAGGACAGGAAGCCAAATGGTTTGTTAAGGTATCCTACCAGCTTCTTTTTCTTTCCACTGTCTCTTGAGAACACAGCAAGTATTTCATCTCTTCAATAACTCCCGCAGAGTTGTACTAGCCGATAACTTCATTGTATACTCACTTCAGCTCCCCACTAACCATAATGTAAGAGGGAACAGCAGGTTCCAAATGCACAGTTTACAGATACAAATGACAGTTGGGTAGCGGTATTGACAAAACATCTTTGAAAGGCTCTCTAGTGCCTGAGCAACTGCATATACACTAGAGATAAGCACTGAGAGTATATCAATGTAAATCTAATCTGAGATCATCTACTGTCACCCACAGCAAACGGTATAAACTACAGCATCCAATTTTCTTTGTGCAACGTCAAATAGACTGAAAAGCTTAAAATGAAGAGTTGATCTAATAACTATTAAAGATGAGATAAAAAATTATAACGTGAGCACTATGCATGCAATCAAAAGGTAATGTATGAATGGAGACAGCTTTTGTAGGGAGTCTTTCATCAGACCAATTATTACATTTAGAAAAGAGGGACAGTGTGGTCAGATGGGCTATTGGCAGTTTTTCAGATCATCAGAAAACTCTACAGATAAAACATAGTAAATATAGTCAGAGGGTATCACTACAGCAATGTCTGTAACTAACCAGTATTACAGTGGTATTTTAAGGGATCTCATCCCTTCTCAGATAAGATCAAGATGGTACTGGTGGAGAGAAGGGGGTTCATTCCAGCTCAGTTGTAGGGACAGCAGAATCACTGCTCCCTGCTTTACCTCAGGCTCCTGACCTGTTCTATGTCAGGCACGCTGCTGGAGACATTGCCCTCCAACCTCTCCTCTCCTAATGCAGCGAGGGCATTTGGTGCCTACAGCCTCTTGTAGCTCAGCCAACTCTCACTGAGAAGCTACAACTGATCTGTTGAACACTCCCTGCTATCATTTCCAGCCTGGCACAGCAGGATGAATACGACCAGGTGGCCAAAGTATGAGGACAAAATATTGGGTGGCGGTCTCATTTGCCTATGAAGTGACCATTCCCCAAGAAGATAACTCCCTAAAAAGAGAGGAAATCTTTTAGTGGGCTAGTTCTGAAAGTACTACATCCATACCCTATTGGTTGGTGGCAGCACTGGGATTACAAGAGACAGTCTGGGGCCAGTTTGTAAAAGAGCCCAGAAAACGTACTAAAGTGGCAGAAATCCTTACAGGTAGATGAAAGTCTCAGAATTAAGATGGTACCTATTATTAAAAAAAGCCCAACAAAACAAACAGAACAAGACCAAAACAAAAATCCAAACCACACACACACGCAAAAGAATATCACCCCAGAAGCTCCAAGCTCTCCTTGTTTCCAAACTGTTACGTATTTCTAAGTATCAGCTCAATCTCCTAGAGTAAGGTTGAATAATTATTTATCATTAAGCAACTGTCTACAATCCCGACATCGCTCTCTCATCTTCATTTGTATGTAACAACTGGTATACAAACAAGCAAGTAGCTTTTATTATTCTGATAGCGTTTCACAGAAACAAAACAGGGAAGTCTAAACTAAACAACTCTATTCCCCTCTAAGAGATATTAATTTATTTTAGGGCTCTTTCAAAAGTGACAATAAAAAGAGTACTTTCAAAATGCAAACATCCCACTATTCTTTTTTTAAGCACTAGCATGTGCAGTGAACATGATCTTCCAAAGAAGGGAAAAGGGACAAAAATAGTCACTGTCAGAGTTTCCACGTACATAGCTTTAGATATTTGAAAAGCACTATTTGAGATACATCAAACAGAGACTAAATTTTAAGAATAAGCCTGGGGAGAACTCTCCTTCCAAATGTCAACATTTCAGATAGAAAAATGCCTGTTGGAATGGCAGAATTAGACATGGGGTTACTTTCACATTGCATGCTAAGCCTGAGCTTTGAATCCTTGGCTTTGACAAAAATGAAATACCCTGAGTTTTTAAAAGTATGAACGGGCAAAAATTCAAGCCTCAAAGCCTAGGCAACTAACCAGGACTTAACAAGCAGTGTATATGCAAGTACCTCCTTTGAGACAGAAACTGGATTTTAACACACAACCTGAAGACAAAGACGGAACACTTGTCTTCAGTGACTTTCAGCATGAGACAACAATTACACATCTTCACTGCTCAACTGAATCACAGGAGAAAACACATCTGCTTCCAAGGCAGTGCAACATTAAGAGATAGGCTGATGTAAAGAGGATTATCAAAGTGGTATTTCGCCTAAGTACCCTGATACTTCTCTCTCACATATTTTATCCAGATAACATGCCAATTATCAGCCATTTTCCAAGCTGCATGTGGAAAATTTTGGAAACCCATGCAACAAGGATTTCTCTGCCAGCTTTCCAGGTTTAGACTAAAGCAGGAAGGCTGGAATTGCACAGCAAGAAAAACCAAACCAGCAGGCTAGGAATTCTTAAATGGTGTGTTTTACATTAATTATTGCATAACACAGCACTTAGACACTGCATGTAGTATTTTAAGCCTTTTAAAGTTAAGTGATATATCTAGATCACCACCAAAAATACCATGCCAGGCTCCAAATGCTTAAGTACTATGGAAAATAGCAAAACTTTGAAATAAAAGAGCAGCATCTAAAAACTCAGTGTAAGATTCTCTTCTTGCATAAAGCAATGCAACTCCATTTAAACCATGACTTCACACCAATTCATATCGCTTTCAGGCTCTGACACTGAATTGCACATAGGCAGCCTTACCTATCCCAGATTTATTTATTTTCCTATCATAGTACTGATTAAAATGTAAGCAAGTCTTTTCCTTTGTTCTTCTCAAATTAAAATGCACAAAGAAAAATACTTACGACAAGTCACTGAAGTCTGGAAAGACATACATGTGCCTAAAGCTATCAATAGCAATAACAGGGCAGTCTGCTGGAGTCTTCTGAATATGGAGGAGTGGGTGCCTGAATTTGTCACAGTCAGCGTGGAGGAAGTTTATTGTACCTTAAAATTGTGAGCAGACAAAAATCCACATTAAGATTTTTTTATTGTTATCTTGAAACCCTAAACACTTTTGTAAGTATTACAAAGGTTGGGATATTAGATAGATACAACAAACTTGAAAACAGATTGTAATAACTAACACCACCAGAGTAATGGATTTTCTTAAAGTGTTTTCAGCCACAATACAAACTCAAGTTTTGTTTAATGCCCTCTCAAACGGCACAAAGTCATTTAGACAAGAAAGATTTCTGAAATAGCTACTTACTAATAAATCGTGTATCTATTTTAATCATTTTGAGAGGAGTCAGTCCTTACTGTCAAAAGTACAAAAAGCCCTTCGGTCTCAAGAGCTTTAAAGCTAGGATTCTGTTTGGCCTTTGCTTCCACTCTACCAAGTTTGCCAGAAATAAAATTATACCAGTAAAACCAAGAAGTACTAGGAGTTACTACAAACCTTTTTCACTTATTAACTGTCGTGCAACCTCCTGTTGGAATTTCTCTAAACTCTCCAAGTCATCTTTCATGTGGAAAAGAATGAGAAAAGGAAGGCCTTCTTCTGTCAGTTCCTGCACAGAAAACAAATGACAAATCTCATTTCTTCCATTTCTTAATGGAAGAGCACTAAAGTAAGTGATTCCAGCAATATTCAAATTCAGTGAGATCTCTACTTTAAAAAGAGTTGAAAGAACAGAACTAAAGATGTTAACTGCTGACCCTTCATCTAAGATACCCGAGTGATACAGTTAACCACGTTTCCTTCCTCTGTATCATATACAGCAGATAAAGGATGAAGGTATTTCATTATCAACATTTGGGAAGGGATACATCTGCACTGGAATACCTGCTCAGAAAAAATACCTCAATTCTGAGAAAACACATCTTCATAGAAACAGCAATAAGGCCTGTAGAGCACGGCATTAAATACTATAAAAAGCTGACCCAGTCCTAGCTTGGTTCATGTAATAAATCGGTGCTTTCTTAGCATAACACAATGAATGAGTATCTGTAAATAACTCCATCCTAAAAAAACAAAACCAAACAAACCACAAAACACACACCTGGAAGAAAAAAGAAAAAAAGCAGAGGCTAGTGACATAGTTACATCAGTTATGATCAAGTTCTGCTCTTTTGCCAGTAAGTGTGTTCTGACTGGTCATCTGTATAACACCATTATGAAATTCGCAGTCTAGTATATTACTAAAATTGATGAAGAAAATTAAAACCTTCATTGGACAGGGAAGCTTCAGTTCCTCACAGGAATGTGCTCTTGCAGCCCGAGTGCCTTTTAAAGATCTCTGTCCAGGGACAGATAAATATAGGAAACTCCCTGAATAATTTATTCAGGATTTTTCTTTCACTCAAAACCCAAACAAAACAAAAACAACTTGCATTTCCTTGCTTCAAAAGTGATTTTTAGGCACCTTTGAACATCAGCTCAACTCGCTACAGCCCAGTTGAAGAAATAATCATTTATCATCCAACAGATCCCTACAGTCTTGCCCTTCATTTGCACAACTGGTGTACAAGCAAGTGCTGCTATTTCTTTGATTCTAGCCTGTATCAGAATAAAATCTGTTTTTTTTTTGTTTTTTTTTTGAGAAATATAGCACTCATTTGTTCTGTCATGAAAACTAAGAGTTTCTTCAGATATTTTTGATTTGCAGTAGACTGGGAGAAATGCTTTCCATCTCAGTAGTCAGCCAGTTGCATAGTGCACATGAAATGGCTGTCATTCTCCCTCAAACCAAGTCTCTCAGGTAAATTGAAGCTTGGTCTTTTAACAGCAGATTGCAAAGATCCTCATAACATCAGTGCTCTTGGTGAAATCCAAGCTTCCCAATCCACCCCTAAACCAACCACTAATCACATCTGCTCATTCTCAGTTTTACACATGTGTTCAGCTGGGTCTCAGCCTCCTCTCCTGTTAGAGGATGGGAAAAAGTCCATTTCGTACCACTACAATTATGGCTCTGTTTCTCAGCAGGTACATTTTCAGAGGGAGAACTCCCAGAGCTTGGTATTCTGGCTCTAAGTTCTCCTCTTGCTTGCAAGCAGCTAAAATGACAACCTTGGTTTTGATACCCACATACTTAAACCCCTTATATCTGGTGAGTTGTATTCACAAGATCAATTCATCTCCAAACACGCTGTTAGGACAACTGGCTTGAAAGTCTTGCTAATTTTGGCCGTAACTGGTTTCTATAAAGTACCTTCCTTTGTTTGCTTTTCTATTCCAGCTTTCATAGTATGTCTTACTGATAAGGATGTGGCAAGTGGAATAGCTATTTCATTTGCTTTGGACAGCTCCCTCAAAAGCTACTGTCTCATTTGGCACTGAGAATATCAAAAGATTTTTCAATAGATCTGAGCTTCCCACATTACTTCCGCATGCCTTTGAGAAACTTTTTACCCTTTCACAAAATCACAAGATGGTAGGGGTTGGAAGTGACCTCCCTCTAGAGATGATCTGGTTCAAAATCCCTGCTAAAGCAGGTTCACCTACAGCAGGTTGTACAGGATCACGTCCAGACAGGTTTTGAGTATTTCCAGAAAAGGAAACTCCACAACCTCTCTGGACAGCCTGTTCCAGTGCTCTGTCACCCTCAAAGTAAAGAAGTTTTCCCTCATGTTCAGACGGAACTTGCTATGTTCCAGTTTGTGCCCATTGTCCCTTGTCACTGGGCACCACTGAATAGAGTCTGGCCCCATCCTCTTGACACCCACCCTTTAGATATTTATAAGCATTGGTGAGATCCCCTCTCAGCTTTCTCTTCTCCAGGCTCAACAGACCCAGGTGCCTCAGCCTTTCCTCATATGAGAGATGCTCCAGTCCCCTGATCATCTTCATAGCCCTCTGCTGGACTCTCTCCACTGCACACAGTACTCCAGGTGTGGCCTCATTAGGGAGGATGACCTACCTTGACCTGCTGGCAGACTCTTTTTAATGCACCCCAGGATACCATTGGACCTCTTGGCCACAAGGGCACATTGCTAGCTCATGGTCAACTTGCCATCCACCAGGGCCCCAGGTCCTTCTCTGCAGAGCTGCTTTCCAGTAGATCAACTCGTAACCTGTACCGGTGCATGGGGTTATTCCTCCCCAGGTGCAGGACCCTACACTTGCCCTTGGTGAACTTCACTAGGTTTCTCTCCACCCAACTCTTTAGCCTGTCCCAGTTCTCGCTATACAGCCTTCTGGTGTGTCAGCCACTCCTCCCAGCTTTGTGTCATCAGCAAACCTGCTGACAGTCGACTTTGCCCCCTCATCCAGGTCACTGATGAATATGATGACTAAGACTGGAACCAGTGCTGACCCTTGGGGACCACCACTAGTTACAGGCCTCCAATTAGACTCTGTGCTGCTGATCACAATCCTCTGGGCTCTGCCATTCATTCAGTTCTTGACCCACCTCACTGTCCACTCATCTAACCCACACTGCCTCAGTTTACCTGTGAGGATGTTATGGGAGACAGCGTCAAAAGCCTTGCTAAAGTTGAGGTAGAGTTAGACCACATGGTTTATTATATTCTCCCAACATAAAACTAAGCAGACTGATGACAGGTTAAATGGTGATTTCTTCTGAATGATGACTGATCCCAACAGCCTTTTCTCACCAAGTACAGGGATTGTCTCTCAAATGGACAGTCTTCTCAAGCAGACCTCACTTCAGAGTTCAATTACTATGTGTTGTCTAAAGTCCCAGTGGTGAACTCTGTTCAGACTGGGCATCTTCCTGGCTAGCAGGCCCATGACACTTGTCAGATAATGAAAACGTTAAGAAAGAAAATGAGGAAAAAACCTACCAGCAGTTTACAGAGACCAATTTTTTTTTTAAATTGACTTTAAAGTCTGCAGTAGAAATTTTTGTCTTTTATCTTATTTATACGGTATTCTAGAACCATAAACACAGCTTTACAGTCACAGCACTTCATAGTTTAACCCTTAATATTGTGTAGCACACATTAAAAGCCCATTTAAATACTATACAGTTTCAGCAGGCAGAAGTATCTCAATGTTGGCATGTTAAAATTTGTTTGGGTACTGGCAGCACTGAAATTTTTTAAACAAATGTTGCTATGCAAAATGTCACATTGAAATTGTAAATATCTGCCCAAGTAAACAGGAATCGAGGGTCAAGAGAACAACCAGAAAAAACATGACACAATGTGGTACAAGCTGACAGTGATGAACCTTAGCTTCTAAAGCTCAGAATCCAATTCCACCATGGGAAAAGTACACTGAAAAATCTACAACACACTTCTAAATGTGCTAACGTGTGGCACCTTTTACATATTGAATTGCAAATGAAGAATTAAAATGTAACTAACAGAACGTGCCAATAAAAATTGGCGGGCTTGACTAGAAGGTTACACTCAAACCATTTTGTGCATCCCACCCTACACATCCCCCTGTCATGTAACCTGACATGTTGTGCGTGCCCAGAACAGCAGTGTTACATACACTACAGATTCAGGATAATAAAGTGTGCAAACCGAGAATAAATCATACAACTGATTCTTTGGTTTCTAACCCAGTGTGGACAACATACAGCAATTTGTTACAAACCTCACCAGAGTTTCTAGCAGATGCTGTGGCTACGTACAAACACTCCTTTTGAGATACTACAAACATGCTAATTTTCTAAATATTTTCTTTCTTGTTTTACAAAAAAAATTGTAACATGGAGTTGGAAACAGATGAAAGAGGAGTCAATTACAAAAGAAAACAGAAAAGTATTGAAAGAAAATAAGGATAATGAGAAGAAATGTTTAAAAGCAAACCCCCAAATTCCATCTTACAAATTACAGCTAAAAGAAGAAACCTAAGCGAAAGAAGAGCATGTGAAGCTAAAAAGATTAAGAAGGTACAATTGCTTAAACCCATATTGAAAAAAAAAAAAAAAAAATCACATGTTTTTTATTACAATTCCCAGAAGATTGCCAGTTCCACAGATGGTCAGCCAGCATTTAATGTGCCTACTTATTAGATAACGCTTTGGAAGTGGTTAATACAGTAACATTTTTTTACTACTAACTTTAACATTAAATTTCAAAAGCAGATTATAACTAAAGGATAGTTCACAACTATTTTACTCTTTCAAACTGTCATGGACATGCTGACATGGGTATTTCCTACCCTGACTAGAAACATATTTTCAAGGTCATAACAGATGCAAAAAGCTCTTAAATACCATTTATGTCTGGATTTAAAAATCAAGATTTAGTCATGACAGGTGTACAAATAATATGTACTTACTTTAGATGAATAATACAGCCTACCCAAGGTGTTACACAGCTATATATACTTAGACACACACATTCTTACACATGCAGATTCTTAGCATCCAAGTGTCCAAACTCTGCAAATCACCACACTTATGTGATCTATATGCATGATTATAACCTCTTAGTTTGGAAGTGTATGAAACTATCACAAATCTGCCTCCAGTGAACTTCAAGTCTAACCAAAAAGCTCCAAAAGAATGAAAAGACATTACCTGACAACTATTTTCTGTCAAAAGCAAAGCATAAAGGAAGTTCTTTGGCATGGATTTGAGACCTTGAAAGAGACATTTTGGTTTTGAGAAAGAAACCTCAGAAGTACAATGGTAGACAAAATTCTTACCTCCCCATTTTCAAACGTAATTTCTCGAACTAGTGGTACACATTTATCTTGTGTCCATGCATAAATCAAATCAAAATTGGTTAGCGAGCCTAAATACACCATATCTGGAGCATTTTCCTGTTGAAAAGAGAAATATACTAGTTGCGAGACAATTAAAATGACGTCGCTACCTACAAAGAGGACTACCTACCAGACATCAAAGTAACAATATCCATATAAATACTGAAAGCCAATCATATACCAATATTCAGCCCTTGTGCATGCAACATCTCTATTAACTATGTTACGAAAGTACAACAGAAAAGGAAGTATTATGTACGATCACTTATGCAGTCAACTCCACTTTTTAAGACACCTTAAGAAGAATTGAAAAGATACTTTGTTTCCAAATTAGGAATGCTTCCAATAAAGGCTATTTAGACTTTGGTCAGGTTGAGAAATAGTATCTCCACACCTAAAAAACCTATTTAGCTATAAACTAGATGCAGATATTAAGCTTCTTCACGTTGATAGTTACAAAGACTCACCAAAAATCCCTCCCAATGTCCTACAGGACTTGAAACTAGTGTTTCACATTTGCTTTGCCAGAGAGATGATAACAAAAAATAGTTTTCCTTTATTTGCTAGTAGTTTTAACTCAGAATTCAGTGCTGCCATCTTTTAAAGTAATTACAATTTTGGTTAACATGAAGTGAAGCATGACTTCGCAAGCTGTGGACGTGATTAAGTACACCGTAATTCAGAAATGCCATATAAATTAGGTAACCTAATAAATTCTGTTTTCACAGAAAAAGGTTTGAAACTCCGTTCCCCCTTAGGTCTTTTTTAATTCATTTCTCTTTTGTAAGCCACCCTTTTCATACATTGCATTTGAGAAAAGAACAGATTTTCAGGTATTAATTATGTTTCTAAAAAGCAATTCTTGGAGACTTTCTTCTGTACTGATTTTTTTCCTCAAGTAAAACTATGTTTATGAGAGTTTGTTAACATACAGTTAATTTTACTTTTTTTTTTTTTTTTAAATTAAGAGAACAGCCCTTAGCCCTTGTGGGCTAAGACACACAAGTGGAAGTCAGAAAAATACTTAGTAATTGTCACTTGCTTTGAAAAATATGAAGTGCACCAGCTGTTGAACATCACAGATTTTTAAGACTTCTACAGAACACAAGTTATTCACACATGATGAGTCGACTATATTTCTAAGAAAACCCCCCAACATTTCTGTACATTGACATTTAAAATGACAGATTTAGGGTTTGTGCACTTAATTGGCAACAAACAACCCTGAGATCTTTTTCACTGACTCAGAAACCCTAGTTCCAGTGACCCTATTTCTCACACTATTTAGTGATGAAATAAAATTAAGATCTGAGATGCAGTAACATACTGAATGATCTGAATATAGTCTCCATTAGTTCATATTCACATATAATGACAATAAGCAGAATAAAATACATAGTTACACTTACCCCTGGTGGCTTGTAGATTACATTGTCTCCGCTAAATCTCTCTGCTTTTGAAATAGCCCTACAACAAACCAACCAGTAAGCATGTCTTGGTACAGACAAATAATATAACTGAGATACCAAAAATAATATTTTAATTTGCTATCCTTTCTTTACTTCTTTTTTTTTCCTTCAAATATTGAGAATTAAAACCTTTGATCTTTAAAGTAAACTGTAAAGTGACTGCACAGAAACTTGGCCTGGCTAGATGAGAGGGCATTAAAGGAGTTGGCAAGATGTATCCCTAAGATTAAAAGTGGACTAAAGGCATCGAAGTGCAAGTGATGAATGCTAGTACAAGTTTGGATAAGAGGTCATCAGAGAAAAATGTTAATGAATTAATATAATAATCTAAATAATATCTAAATAATCTAATAATCTAAAAAATATAAACACCTATTCTTAAGGAAGGACAGAAGAGAAAGGTGGATTCTTGTTTGCATTTACTCTTCTTGTTCCATTGTTTACACTATAAATTTACATCTTATCTATCTTGATAAAGAAGGGCTCTGAGGTGCTCTACCAGCACAGGCAATGAGAAGATGGATAGCAAATAAGCCCACGCTGTCAATTTTACTCTCAAAACAGATCTAGAGAGTGCAAGACACAGCATGCAGTTTCTAACCACTGATGATATGGTATGTGTGTTGCTGGAGAACACATGCAGTTCCTCTTGTCGTTCAGCTTACTATGTCACCTGAGTTAAGTTCCTCCCCTGCCTTGGAATATTTTGTGGTTCTTTAATCCCAGTCACCCTGAAAGCTGCTAGCTTATACCCCCAAAATTATTCAAACAAACGGGGACAGCTATGCATCCAACACAGGAGATAGAAAAAAATAAGGAAAGAAAGTTCTCAACCAAAATAAATCCTTTCACCACCTTCAGACATCAAAAGAGGCCTCCTCTCTTCTTCTCTCCCATGCCTTGCTGTTCCAATGTAACTCATGCTGGCAAGACAGGACTGACTGTCTACAAGTGCCACAGAACAGTAAAATGAACTACCTATTTCTTTTCCTTTTAGCATGGACTAAAAAGAAAGCATGTCAGCCTCTGGGAAACATTAGCCAAGTGTTCCAGCTTTTCCAATTATACTATCTCTTCTGTGGACTTAATATAAGCATCAGTGAAGACTGATTAAGAGATGTAAGGGGGAGGAAAAAAAGAAAAGTAAAAATATCTCAATTTATCTCAGTGCAAGATGAGGTAAATCTTCCAGGGGTCTGAACAATTTCGAGGGCCAAGAAAAAAAAAACAAAAGACTTCATAAGGCTCAACTCGAAGTACCTGTTTTATTTATTTCACTTGATCCAATTATCCTTCTCTTATCACATACAAAAGATGTCTTGCATAGTATGTTACACCTATCAGTATTTGCACCAGTTTAGAGATGTGTATTTTAAAATGCATTTTTGTATTCCAAACATGATGACTGCTCCCATAACGTGAAATTAGGCTTCTTTGACCATTATCACTGAGGTAAACCACTCACATCCCAAACAATCCTTCACTGAATAAGAAGAAAGGGAAGACATAGAAGTCACCTGTCCAGTCACTGCTTGGTAAGCTGATAATAATCTATGATGAAATATATGCTCTAGGGTAAGCCTGCGGTGGAACCCAAAAGGTCCTCTTCTGTGTTCTTTCACTTCAGGAGCTGCAGTTGTGACTGATTTGTTTCAAATTAGTCAAATAAAGTGGGGAGTTGATGTGAAAATCCTGAACGCCTGAAGATACAGGTTTTTAAAATAACTACCAAAATGGAAACACTGCCGTTTACATTTTGTTTCTTCTTAAAGCAGTAACAGAAGGTGAGCCTCTTGGAACTGCCTCCCCCTCCCCCAAAACAAACAAAAATTATGTTTTGCTAACATAAAATTAAAACAGTTCCTAGATTAGTCACTCTCTTCCATGGGTTACCTACGTTTCATCATAGTCTTTTAATATAAAAACATTTTTTGGCTGTTTTGGTTTTCTGCATTTGGCTTCCCATGCTATGGCTCAATGGCACAAGGCCATTCTCTTCCATGCCTACAAACATTTCAGGTTTACCCCTCTCTAGTTCTGCTTCTAAAATCTACCTCTAATATCCCTTCATCAGTATCCCTTCTATCTCCTTCTGCTTACAAGTCTTCTCTCCTTAATTTTGCTCTGTGGTCACCTCAGATCTTAACAGAACTATAAGGATTGGTTGATTCAAGAATAGTTTTAAGCACCAAGATGATCTGCAACCAAGTACCATTAACACAGTTTAAAAATAAGCTACTACAACTACCTAAAGCCAGAATAATTTTGGCATGGCAGCGAACAGTTCTGCCTTGACAGAAGTAAGCAAAGTAAATAATGTTTTCCTGTCTAATTGATTGGTTTGAGTTTATTTTAGCTTACTAGAAGTTTGAACGTGGCAGCTCACATTACCATATACACCTGTTGAACCCTGTCCATTGCAAACCCAAAAATCCCTCCCAGAGGCTGTTAGGATGCTCAGTCAGAAGAGTTTCACTGATCGGTGCCAGCTCCCCATGAAACATTTTGCTATATATAATCTGAATAGAAAACGCTGTTACGTAGCCAGTATCTCCCTCCAAAGTCTTTTCACATATAATTTTTTAGGAAGCTTGAGAGCCACAGCCACTCAGATGAAAACATTTAGTTTCTAAAGTTGCTGTCTGGAAGGCTGCACTTCGAAACATTAACAGCTCCAAGCTAGAAAAGGAACAGGAGTCTGGAGAAAAGAATAACGACAAGCCTGCTGTGCAATCTGTAGTTACATGGGCAGGTTACAAATAATCAAACTCTGATCTATTCCATTATGTTTGCTTATTGCTTATATCAAAAAAAAAAAAAAAAGAAAACAGGAAAACCCCATAGTAAGTACTTTAAGAGTGGTATCCAACAACCCAATGCTAACACTAAGCGATGGGAGACTATTTCTCATTAAATGAAGATGAAAAATAGCAAAATCAAAGATGAACAGACTCAAACAACAGGAGACAGAATCTTAAGTGTCACTATCTTAATAATGATTTTTTCAAAGGCATTCCTGAAAAGAATGAAAAGTCATATGACAGGGCTAAAAATAATTTAAAATTCTAATAACTCAGACTGGCTGCCCTGAGAACAAGCACAGATGCGCTCATCAGAAAACATCTGAGATAATGGCCATTCTTTGGGGATAAGACTGACAGACCTACACATCACAGATTTACAAGATTTGATTATTCTCTCATGGCCAAGGCTGCTTACACGGTCACAGGATACCTAATTGGGAACTGAAGGAAAGGAAAGTCACATGTACTCCTGAACATCACAGATACTCTCCTCTGCCCCCCAAACTCTTTTTTGGAAACAAATTGGAAGAGGCATTAGTGACTGAAGACAAATTTCGTTTGCACAGATGAAACATTTTCTGCCTTGATATATCCTCTCAGTTTCTCCGCTATCCTTCACAACATCCAATTCAAAAAACCCTCAGGGCAACTGTATGCAGTATAAAAGCTAGTATAACCCATGCAAATTCCTGATCTTGCAACTATGGGTAGACTGCAAATCACTGCATTCACATTAATGCCCAATCACTTTAAATTGGTTAGTGCTGGCACATTAAACACTGCAGAAAGAATCTATAATTGCATTTTATAATGCTACTTTAAAAGGGAATCGCTCCCAATTTATTCTTCTTCCTCCAGTGAAGATATTTTTAAATATCGCTGTAAATCTGTATAACAGAGAAATGTGAAACATTAAGTTCTCTCCCCGCTCCTCCTGTCCCTCTCTCGGTGTTTTTATCTGTTAAGGTCTAGTCTCTTCAGCTATGCCAAACTGAAAGTATTAAAGAAGTCCATTCAATTATACAACTCATTAACATAATTTCAATAATGAAGTCATGCAATCAACAAATTTTAAAACTTACCCAAAGGCAGACAGGAATACACAATCATCATGCAAAATATTCGCTACTCTTTCAAAGGTTCTGTAATTATCAGAGTCCTTTTGCTCAAAGTATCCAACAATATTTCTTCTGCTGCGCTGTAAAAACAAAGGTTAAATTATAACTTACCTAAATTTATCAAAAGCTATCATTACTCCCTAAGGATATGAAATACAGAGGTGGCATTCATTCAACAGTCAATAACTGTGCAGAAGTTATTTCTTTCCTGCCTTTTCAATATTGAGAAGCATCCTTGTGAATATTTTTCCAGTGAGAAATATTAGAAGTATCTTATCAAATACAACATACAATTATTTTCAAATGATTAAAAGTAAAATAAGTAATTTAGTAGTGGAGTTATTGTAACAAAATGAATGCAGCTGAAAGTGATTATATTGGAATAATTTGTAATACTGGACACAATCCAGTTTTCCACTCAGTTAAAAAAAAAAAAAAGCACTCAACATTTCCGAATCGAAAAAAAAGTAAATATGTACTTCAGTTATGTTTCACCAGTTCAACATTTAAAAAAAAAATATTTAGAAGGAACAAAATAGAAAGACTTACGTCAAGAGAACTAATTTCTTCCAAATCCTGGACCTCCCTAATAGGGTTACTCTTCTGCTGCCTGATATAATCTGCTATTGCTGTCACAGATCTTTGGCCCCTGTATTCTCTCTTCATCATCATTCCATTCCGGAAAAGTTTCAGAGTTGGATATTTGCTTATCCTGTATCTCTGCGCTATATCCGCTAAAAAGAAATTAAGAAAATAAAACCAAAACTGTACAAATAAAGAAATACACTGAACATGGTATCTTATATAAGTAGAATCTCTGAACCAGTAGTTCTATATCTTTAAACAAGAACAAACTAAAAGAATCCAACCAAACACCGCCATAGGGGAGAGAATGAATAGCAGCTACAGTATTTTTCACATATACTGATCTTCATAAAAAAAGTCATGACAAAAATCTGGGGTAAGTAAAGACTCGAGTTGGTCAGCTATACTCATTTAGTACACTTCCTACGAACAACTAGGAAAGCCAATTTAAGAGCATAACACGAACACAAGAATCTTAAAAGGTTGCCAAATCTCAGTCAATTAATCCACCTGAAAAAAAAATTAATAAATCATCCCCTAACTGTCATGTCTTAAATTTTTGAGAATGTGAACCCTGTGCAAAATATTTCTGAAAGGCTACGAAGGCCAGAAGACTGCTGTTAGAGTTCTGAGCTGTTCAGGTTTTGAACAAACACAAAATTTCAGGTTTCTAAATGAAGGGAAACACCTCTGTGGTCAACCAGTGTCAGCATACCCTTCAAGACAGTTCTTCATTCACATCTATACATGCAGCCCAGCTTTCTCCTAGACTTGGACCGCACAGAGCTCCACACAACAAAGTAGCATGCATTTGCATTCATCTAGCATAACAGCGCTAGCTATTTTCACCTTTAAATAACAGGTCAGCTATTTAACTACAACTTATTTATCCATGAGACTTACAAATGTAAAAGAAAAAAAGTGGAAAGAGGTTTTACAGTAAAATTAGAAGAGCAAAGAAGAAAGCCAAGCAGAATCAATAAAGCCCTGTTTCCCATGAACGTGTGTCCTGTGTTCCGTATCTTCAAGCACTACTAAGGCAAAAATCCCATTTTTCACTATGCCCCACCAGAGTACTTCAAGTGTCCCTTTGTCCCTCTTCCACTTTGGGTAATCACAGCAAGTTGCAATAGGTGTTGCAGCTGGTTCTCAGCTACGCATTGATGGGGAAACCACCAGCAAGTGGTTCATGGCACACTGAGCAGGAACCATCAGCACTGAGTTTTTACAGCAACCTGTGTTACAGTGCAGAAATTGGTTTTGTGCATCTCCAGTATCCAGCAACTGCTTTAATCAAATTTCGTAAGTACTTAATAGCTTTGAATGCTCTTCCCTCTTTCAGATGTGGCTGAAGTTCAGCAAAAAGCTTCAAGGAGTTTTTATGAGGAAGGACTGGGGGAAAGAACATAACCAGATACACTTCAGATTCTTAGGGAAACTAGACTAAAAAGAAACAATAAAGACAAAGCATAAAGCTAAGTAGATTTCCGCAAGCACTTTCCTTTTGCTTTTGTTTAATTATGCCCTCCTGTTCACTCTCCCCAGGGAAATATACCTAGAAACAAACAAATAAAAAAAATCTCACAGCCCCTGTGAAAACTGGGTGTCCTCTATTACAGGGTGGGATGCAGTGTACCTAAACTGCAATCCTGCTTGTACTTAAATCCACCTAAATGCCTAAATATGAGCAGTCTGCCCACTTTCCAGAGCTGCTTAATTTTTTTAGGTGACTCGTTCCAGCCAACCACACCCACCCCGCTTCCCCTTCTTTCTAAAGGAAAGGGAGAGACGGTGAACTTCAATGGACCGATTTGTCCTTTGGAGACAGAGACGTTTCATGTGGTCAACAGAGAGAGGAAGGCATTGAAAGCGTGGGATGAACATGTGTCCTGTTACTTTTCACTGACTCCTTAGAAGTCAAAGGGTGCACTTCAGGTGACCTGGACTGGCCCACAGCAGGAAGACAACCAAATGGTGATCCATCAGTATATCTGGCACAGTACCGAATGACGTAAAAAATAACCCTTTCCAACAAGAATGTCCTTTCTTCTCAATCACGTATTTACCACGAAGCAGATTTGCTTTCCCTCTTACACTTACTCTTTTTTAAAGAGAATAGAGACAGAAGTCCTCTTAAAACTATTATTTAGAGGCAGTTGTCATGAGCAAACTGCTGAAACTGGGCAGCCGACATACACCTCTCAGTTGCAAACCAAAATTAAAACCCTGTGCAACTGGAAATAAGTTGTTCCCCTATGGAACTGTACCCATAACTGCCCTCCAGCACATAAAGCTCTTCAAGTCCTTCAGATTTCTATGAGATATATGAGATAACAAAAAAGATCTGAATTCCCTGCTGCCTGGAGAACTCTCAGTGAAACCATCAGTAATTTTAATTGCTGCTAAAACACTATCACTTGCACCTTTAGTTCCTGAAAACAATCTTTGTACCAGTTGCACAATTTAAATGAGTCTGAGGACTGAAAATAAAATCCGCACAGCGAAGGAATATTGACCATATCTACTCCACAAAAACATTCTGTAACATCCCTCAAACCAGTAAGCTTAAGAGATTCACTAGCTAAGCCCAGTTACTAACAATCTTTGCATCACTATAAAATATCACAAAATATCAATTCTGACTAAGACAGGACTTGACCTGTTTCCTAAACATCCCAGAAGAGTTTCTTAATGCACTAATTACAGTTAAAATTAAGGATAAGACATTTTATGTCTTTAATTTGGAGTACGTTTATTTCAAATTAATACAAATTTCTCAAGGGAAGATGCCAATACATCCAACATTAACAAGCATTAGATCAAGTTTTTCTTCCTTTAAATTCCATCATTTTTTAGTTCAAGTACCTAAGAGCTGCCTGCAAGAAGGTGGCAAGTATTGCGGGGGAGGAATCACTTTATATTTGCTCAGCAGAAGACAAACAACGTCAGTAACCAGGCATTTACTGCCCTTCTCTTCTGTTGATAGAAGGACTTTTGGTCTGACAGTACATCAGTCTATCAAAACTTAACCAGGGTCTGGTAAGAGACATGGAGCACTACATATCAAGGTTTTGCAGAAACACGTTGAGATTAAAGACTGTTATCGTTACAGAACTCCACAGCAAGAGAACACCGAAAACTATACTTTTTTGTCTTGCAACATGGACTTTTTCCTTCAGGTTATTTCCACAGCTATAAGAGGATGCACAGGTTGCAGAATGGGCATTCAGGGTGTCTTGAAGGTTCTCCAAGACGGAGATTGCAGTTCCCTAGGGATATGAATCTTCATCAAGTGCTGAAGTTGCGTAAAAAAAATTAATGGTAATAAAATACCCACTGTCAAGACTGAATTCAAACATTATTTCATAAGTCAGAACTTGCATGCTCTTTACAAATTACATTAAGATTCCATGAATACTGGTATTTGAACTAACACAAAGAGATGACAGTCCTACACAAGTAAGTATTTGAAAACCATCTTTTTACAAAATATAAAATGCAAGTACATGAAAAACTGTTTGAATCCATTCAAAAGTCAAATAGAGTAAACCTTAAATGCTTCATTAAGCCCTGGCATTTGATACAGGTAGAGTTAGCATAAGCAGTGCAACTACAAAATTATATTCATTTTAAAATTGGAAATACACAATGCAAATACATGGAATATTGTTTGAACTCATTCATAGATCCCATTAGTTATAGTAAATCCTAAATTAAATTTAAAAATATTTCCAGACATTCTCGTGGCCCATTTTCTGATGAAAAGAGGTATTTAAAACAGATAAGGGTAACATACCTNAGAAGAGTCTTCCAGCTACAGCTTTACATTTTCTTCAGGTACTGAGGTACCTAAAAGGTAGAAACCTTGCGTTTGTATTTTGCCATGTTAATCATTAAATCACAAGGCTGCTGGCTATGCCATCCAGAACAGTTTCACACTAGTTACGATTAGACGCTACTGATATAGCTGAAGATCTTCTTGTCTTCTACAAATCAGAAGTTTCAAGCAGAGCAATGACTGTTGAATTCAGATGATTCTCTCTTCCCTGTTTTGCATGCATACCTGTTGGCATCCAACCATTTCTGAACTGCCCAGACTATTTTCCACTATTCATTTCACACAGTCTAAGAGGAAAGTCTTCACAGTCACTCAGTTCTCTTCATAGATAGGCTGTATCGATACCTCTCCTGAACTACTGAAGAGAAAGCAAAGCTGCCGCTTACAATAGGGATGAAATAGCAGCTTTTGTTGGTGTTTTGAAAGAAACTTTTACACGGAGCCTGACATTTACACTCATGTCTTCTAAGACAGTCTCCCCCACTGCCTTCTGAGCAAGCTTCTCCAAGAAAACATCCTTTATAAGCTACCCTTTTCGATGCATATCTTTTATCGTATCTCTTGCATCTATCTCTCTAGCCATTTCTCTGTTGTCTGAGCACCATTTGTTCCTCTATTCAAAGGAATGCCAAAACCCACCCTCAAAAATTAGGGTGTGTCAGGCTTTTCACATGGCGTGTATACACGTTACCTAAACTACAGCTTCAAGTAAACACACAGGCTGTGATTTGATTCCCAGGTGGCTTGAGACTTCATTGCTCTAGCTTAACACAACACACTGTCCACAGACTTCAGCTAGTATATCAAATCACATCACCGAGAATCTCACGTCCACTGTCACTAAATTAAATATACAGTGACGAATATGTGGAAACACTGCATCAAGACACACTGTATCAAAGTAGGCTCCTTCCTGCTCACAATGTAGTTAAGAAGGTCCTTCCAAGCGAAGGACCAGCAGTATTTACAAGGGTCAGGGTACCACCCCACCATTAACTCAGTCCACTGTCTTAAGTCTTCCAGGGTCGTAATTCATACCACCACCAAACAAATATTTAGGTTTTAAGTCTACAGGACTGGCTCCCAAAAAACAAGTCCACTAGTATTTGAACAACACTGATAATTATCCTAAATGCCAATCTCATAATATAAGGTACCACCTGAAGCAATTCACGTGCCGAACAGAGGGCTACAACAGCCTGAAAAGTTATCTGGAAGAAAATCAAAGTTCCAAAAATCAAACCCTATAAAAATAATTTATGAAAATACTTGTAGTGTCCCTTTTTCTAAGGAAGGTCTCCATGTTGTCTAAGGAAGAGCCAGCACAAACCCAAGCTATGCATTTTCCAATTTTGTTTTTACATGATGGTTACAGGAGTTGCATAACTATACGTATAAATTCAAGCTATATATATATACACACACACCTTGAGTTTATGGATCTAACAGTAGTGGGTTTTTTTTGGTGTCAAATCATTTTAATGCTTCCTCACCTTTGAGCAATACTTTCCATCTCAAAGGTAACAAATTCCTTGAGCTGTATATTTGAAGCTGGGACTACTAAATGAGTATTCTGCTTGCTCACTTGAGATCAATCACATCTTTTGAAGTCCTTCAGGCTACCTGCCAGGACACACTACAGATGAGAGATGAAATCTGTCTTTGATAGGTACCTTTCATTTAAGTTCACTTAAATTAAGTTCACACTCTCTCTCTCAATTTAAGTTCACTTAAAAGGCCTTTTTGCCACCTTCTTTCCTACATGCAGCACTACTTTCACCTTCTTGTTACCTATTTCTTAATACAGCATTAATTCTCCCCAGTTAAATTACTCCTCTTGTGACACTTGCACACAAACATAAGACCGAGGAATATTAATAGGAAGCAGAATTAGGAAGGACCTTGGGAGACCATCTAAACTAGGCATCCTAGCCCAATGACTGTGATAGTGGTGACTTGTATGTTGGACTAAAACAGGTACAAGCATATCAATCAATGTTCTACATCAAACTAAGAAGCTGGGAAACAGCAAATCTAGACCACCTTCTGCTGCAAAGGAGCATTCACAACAGCCATGCCTGCTCTTAGCAGGACCTCATCAGTAGGTATCCCATAACCTTTTCCAACAGGCTAACAAAATGGCTCTCCTGAGGAGAGCCATCAACAACCTTTCTGAATCACTTCCACTTCTTACTTTATCCAAAGATGACTTTCAGACCAATATTTGTTTCCAGGCAAAGTGGCAGGAATGCAATGAAATCCTTGTGCTTGTTTACAGTTTCATTCATGAACCTCCAACTTCGTCATTATATTGAGTTATTTTGCTTACCAAAGGTACAGTAGCAATACAATCTAAGTAACTCTCTGAAAACTAACATTAGCACACGTTACAGGAATGGGCAGACCCAGAGAGACCAGCAGCTCACTGCACTTCATGAGGGTACCACTCACAGACATTTTGAAAGAAAGAACAAGATTTCCCTAAACAGTTTGTTTAACAAAGCACCTCTCAACACCCCACTGGAGAGAGGTTGCTTTCTGTTTGGAAGCACAAAGATTTATTCAAACCAGCTATTATTTTTTAACTCAGAAACGAAAGGAAATAATGGTGCAGTAGACTTAAAACCCCAATATCTATTTTAATTTATAAGAATTCCATACCACAAGTCCTAATATTGGATTCATAGAAACTGTTCGAAATACAAACTCTCCTTTAGAAACATGACTTCTGCATTGCCATACTCGCTCACACAGAACAGAAACAGGAAATCCATGGTACCAAGTAAGCTTCTAACATTGCTGCTTAACACAAAGCATAAAAAAAAACCACCACAAAAACCCACACAAGCAAGCAAAAAAAATAAACCCACCAAAACAAAACCTTCCAGTAATGTATACGCAGAAAGATCTTCTATAATTTTATACGGAAGGTCACTTTTACCAGGTACTACACTTAGAATAGAGGTGCGTAATTTTTAAGGTAAATGAATTACTAAATTGAATATACCAAAACCACCAAAGATTTTAACAGCAAACAATGTAGTGGAACTTAGATATTTATACGTTATAAAAGGATGAGGTCTTGGAAATTGAAAAAGTACCTGCTTCAACAGATTTACCTTTAGTGTATGTTCCACATCAGCTTAAAAACAGCCTGGTGACTTAACTTATATATGTCAGTTATAATTATCTTCCACAGTATATAAACTGGTGTAAAATATAATACATACAGAGGATTAATATAGTGTTAATATTTAGATTTTGTATTTAATGACACTGAAGCCTATCACTTTCCAGAAAAACATCTTTATATTGGCTATAAGAGCAGACAGAATGATGGTTTTGTCATTAAGCATCAAACATTTGGCAGTGCATCAATAATTCTCTTTAATTTGCTTTACCCTCAGAAGCTGGTGTGAGCTGTTGGGCCCTGCAGTGTGCTTCAATAATAGTGCATTAAATGGAAAGTATCTATGCCTGGCTGACCATTCTGAAAGCTGGTTTTGAGTGGCCTAAAATCAGCTATTTGGATTCCCTGCAGAGTCTTGGCTTCAAAAAGAAACAGATCATTTGTAATGCAAATAATCCACCATCTCTAGAACATCATCCTAATAGTGAACTACTAGTGGTATGAAATCTGCAGGCATAACAAACCTCAAAAATATTGGCATAAACCTTCTAGTGTTGCTAAAATATGTAAACACATACAAAAATCTAAAGGGAAAACAGGGAAAAAAAACAATAACAATCTTGACTCCAACACTCAGTAAACTACTACAGCAGGCCCAAGCTGGATAATATAGTAACATCCACCTTCTTACTAAAAAGCTGCTATTACATACATTAAAATCAAAGTTAAAATACTTAAAACTTTAGGACTTACCCAATAACCATGTGTCAGGAAATGTACCATTGCTTACAACCCAGCAAATAAACGCTAGAAACCAGAAATGTCATTGACATATACAGCTTTGCTATTTTAATTCAAAAATGCAATGCAAATTGGGGAAAAAGACTTGGTTTGTCGTTATAGGATTTTATTTTTAATTATCACATTTTACAGCTTCTGCAGCAGAAGTCATGCTCATGTACTACTTAAATTAAGGACACAGAGTAAGTACAGGAACTCACGGTATTCCAGTAATAAAAAGAAAGACCAAAACTCTTGGCTGCCTCGTACTACTAAGCCCACTACACCTACTTCCAGGGGAAGGAAGTCAGTCTCTGCTGCAGCATCTCCTCTGCAATCCAGGCCTTAGCTCTCTGTAACAAGCTCTCATGAGCTCAATTTAATCAGCATATGAGAAGATCAAGCAACAAGCTTCTCAAGTGTTTCAAGTACTTGCAGGGGGGAGTTTTCTTAGACAATGAAAAGTGATAGATTATCTACAAAAGTATATGCAAAAGTAATTTCAAGTATGTAGAGTGACTGGTTTAATAAGCTGATACAAAACCAATCGGAATGTTTGCTACAACTGTATTTATGTTCTACAACTTCAGTGGTAAAAGATCAAGGGTAGTTTATTTGTGTAGATCCCATAGTAGATCTCAAAACAAAGACAGACAAAAAGCTCAATAAGAAAACTTCAGCATAGACCACCTATCAGGCTTTGCCTTCAATATACTCCTCCAAAGTATTTCATTGCCTTCCTTGAAAATTGACTTTTAGGGACAGCAAATTTGAATACTTAATGCTATGCTTTTGGTTAAGGTCTCCCAAGCACACACTGTATAGGCGGATGGTTGGAAGCAGAAAAGAACACCAAGTATTAAAAAGAAAGAAGCTGAAGATGTACTTAAGTATTTGAGATCTGGGAAGGTATTCCAGGTCAAAAAAACCCCACCCCCAAACAAACAAACAAAAAAAAAACCCAACACCAAAAAAAACAAAACCCCAAAACCAAAAAAACCCCACCGACCCCCCAAAAATCTGTGATTCTGGAAAAGGCTGTTCAGGAAGCAGATAGGAAAACATTCACTTAACATAGACGAAATTATAATGAGAAAGAAAAAATACTATTGGACTTACAAGTCAAGGAGCCTAAAGCATATCTTGTGAAGCATATTAAGGACAGCCACGCCATTCCTTTCTGCTCTGGAAATGCTACAGGCACTTACACAAGTGCACTGTTCTACACGGTATTCAAGGCACTAGAAGAGATCTTCTCAGAGGAGGAGATTCTACAACTGTATGTCTAATGTAACTGCTCTTCAAGAACACGTACGTTCAAACTCTTGTTCACCAACATGTCCCTACCACTGAAACATAGGAAGGCAGTTGAATGCTTCAAAGCTGCTCTCATACCCTGGGCTAATACTGTCATGTCTCTCTTCCAGCTGAGGCTATAAAGGGGGGTCCGATATCCCAGTGATTCAAAGATTTCATCTCAGGGGCATTTCAGTTTCCTGTGGTCATGAATCAGTCTTACTGATCTTTGGGAAGGGACAAAACAGAATCTCCTTGGCCGCTCCTGACAATTTGAAGAATCAGCTTATCTTACATTTCAGAAACTGAGTTGACACGGTTTGCTCCCTTAAAGGTTATTTTTTTCTTTTATGCTTGAGATCTCTTTCAAGATCACAGGATTGGTGCTCCTATTGCTGGGCAGCTACATTCCTGAATACAAAATGGTGCCACTGGAAGATGCTCAAGTGGACTTACTGACAAATCTGCAAGTAAGAACCAAGACCCTTCAAGCCAAGAATTCTCATTATAGGGAAAAATCCTAACACCAAAAAGTTAGATTGTCAAAATGGGAAAGAAAAAAAGTACATGAAATCAGTTACTTTTCAGAGATATGCAATTGACTTTTTTCTGTCTTAAAAAAACCTAAAGAGAGAACTTTTATAACAGAGGAGTAAACCAAAACTATTAGCTCAACAGCAAGTCCCAGGGATAGGCTACAGATACAAACTAGTAACTCTGTACAGTGATTCCTCAAATTTCCACCTGTGATTCTTTTTACAAATCAACACTTTTGTAAAGCCCAAATATCGTAATCAATATTGGTTAGAACTGAATTTCTGGTGGGATTTGAAGCCACTTGCACCTGGCACTACTCTTTGGGAATCACAAGCCACTGTAAAGAAACTGTCTGCAAGTGCTGTTCTTCCAGAAGCATAAAACAGCAAAGCTGGATCCTATATTATAAAATGCACTGTAATAAAAATCTCAGTACTATCCATTTGTCTTTCAATGTGTAGCAGATGTTCCTTACATTTTACCTATTATGGGATTAAAAAGCAACTTTGGGGATTAATACCAGCATAAAATGAGGAAGTTTTGGCATATCATTTCCATGTATTTCTGGGTGGAGGGAAGAACCTAACAGGCAACCATTTGTTGGCACGTATACAAACAGCAAAGCAGAAAAGCTCTGATCCGCTCCTGACTCTGCAAAAGTCAACTTGCAGTCCACCATGTGTCCTAGTTGGAGGGAAGACCTGAGTAGAATATCATCTTGATGCTGACAATGGAGGATTACCCTTCCCTTTTCTTGGCTGTGAAGACCTGCACCATTTGTAGCTCTCGTGCTTCTCCGATCCCTCAATGAGAAAATTCAATTTATAATCCCAGCTCTTTTTCCCCCATTAAATGAGACAGGCTGAATGAATATAAGTGCATGTTTATGGATGCAATGAGAAAGCAACACCGGAGATTGCCTTGACAAATTTGGAAGAACAAGTTCACCGATATATAGAAGCAACTCTGGGCTTAATACAAGCCTGTACACAATTCTTGTATATTGAATTCTATTTTCAATACAATGGGTAATTTACTGGCAGGATCGCATACAAAAACCTAAATCAGGATTTACTTACAATGCTGATCACAGTCTACCCTAGCAAACACCACTTGATTCCTATCTGGATATTCTTCCTTAATTACGTTAGAAGCTTCCTCAAAAATAGGATGCAGCATTTGGCTGAAGCGGCACCTGTGGATAAAACATAAAATCACAACTTCAAAATATTAATTTGAAATATTTTAACTGATGGCTCTGGGAATATTTCAAACTTTGAAGGAAAAAAAAAAAAAGAAAAAAAAATCTATTGGAAGAGAACATCTACTTGTAATCATCCCAGTAACCAACTGGATAAAAATAGGTTCAAGAGTAACTTGAATAATTCAAGTAGAAAAAAAAGTCATTTAAAAAGAGTATGTACTTGAAGATGTGCCCCACTGCTTTATCTGCTTAAGAAACACCATTAATCAATTGTAAGCCTTTAGGATATATACGCTATTCAGAAAGTCTGTTCTTCATTTTTTCTACCTGAATTATCCCTGGGGAAGTAATTTTAGAAATATAGTAAGAGAAGTTATTTGGATTGTTGAGATTCAATTATTCAGCAAAAATCACCTTCAAGAAATAACACAAACATAACTTTATTAAGGGTCAACAATAGCAGTTATAATATTGCTTGTTATATTATTGCTTGAGTCTAGTAGAATTTGAACAGACTGCTACTACAGCACTATGAACAAAGAGAATCCCATGGGTCCCTTCTTCCAGTCATGTCAGATTTTGAAAAAAGTCACCTCTTTCTGCCCATGGAAAAGGCTGCAGGATTGTAAAGATGCTTTGGTGGCTTTGGGGAGTTTAGGGTAACATTAGTGCACAAGCCCATTACTAATACGTCAATAAAATTATTTTCTATTCTGTTCTTCTAAACACATGGCAGAATTTTAAATTGAAGACATATAATGGCACTGTAGAAGTTATCAGAATGAGACCTCATGAAACAGACTTGCAATAAAACAGCCTGCACTGAAGCCCTGCTTAAACTTAGTATCTAGCCTGGGGACGCTGTTAGCTCTACAACAGCAAATATTCCAGTGAAGAGGCAGGTTTTGGTCTCAAAATACAAACAGGGCTGAAGGTCATTTTCTGAAAGAAACCTGACTCTGGACAGCATATGTATGCCACACATTTATGCAGCATGTATACGTTACATATGGCTTCCTTGTCCCTCATTCTTCTTCACCCTTACAGCAGAGTACCTACATCAGCAAAACTGATCTATTCTCATTCAAAGGTCACGTTACATCATAGGCTGGCAGTACGCTATGTTGAGGGGTTATTACCAAATGCCTACATATTGTGATCATAATAAAGGCTGTAATGTTTTAAAATTAAGGCCTACTATAATGTGAATCAACTTGCAACCACGTGCAAATCTTAAAATTCAAAGCAAACCTATTCTACAGAGAATTTGATAACAGCGGGGATTTGCAGGAAGAGCTGTGCTAATAAGGTCCTAAAACGGGACGCTTCTTTGCTTGCTATATCAAGTTTTAAACTACTGGTATCTTCCCTCTAACGCAGAAGTATCAGAACATGGATTTTTAGCCTCCTGCAGTTTGTCTTTTGCAAAATCCAAAGGTGATTTTTCAGTGGCAACGCTGACCCCAAATTTCAGTGAATTAATTTTACTCTCCATAGGTTTGCTTTCCTTGGTTATCTTTAATAAAACCTTTTGAAGTAGTCTGTGATCCACCAGGTATCTGCAGATCACAAACCGAAAATAACCATCTTAAGTTTCATTTATTTACTTATAAAATAAGGCAGCCTTTATAGCATAATTCTATACAGAACACGTAAAAGATTAGACCTAGTTTCTTACTTAATGAGTTACTTAGTTGTACTATCATTATAAAGAAAGACATTTCAAACAAATACCTTGATAAATGAACGCAATCTCTCTAAATAAAAATTCTGTTGGTTTAAATGCACCTAGTATCAATTTAGTCTGTGGTAGCAAATGAACAGATGCAAATTAATCGAACATAAAATTGTCTATACAGTGACAGGTATATACAAAGGTTATTAAACTGATTTAGATTAGTATAATATCTTTATGCAAAGTTTAAATGAAGGCATTAGAAACATCTTTACTGAGAACTTCATTCTATATGAAAAGACTGGGTAAGAATTTTTCAAAATCGCTTTTAAAAAACAATTAAAACTAGCCTGCTACTAGTTGAATGAATTATCGTTAAAGGCAAAGTGTAAATTTTTCATGTGAAGTGCTGTGCGCTTGCTATTTCTAGGCCACACAGACCTACAGACTTAGACATATAATGGGATGTGAACGAAGTGAAAGGAATCAGAAGTATAATCATCCACACAACCTTTGATTCTGAAGGCCAATGTTTTATGCTCACAAAGCAAAACAGCAGGGAGAAGAATATTTGAAGCGTAGTGCTTCAGTTTATATATTGCTTTACATTATAAAAGCTATTTACATTCAAGATTACTTTAATCAAGGAAGACAAAGTTATTTATTTTTCTAATCTAATTTTCTATATTAATTTGCATGTAAAATTTTATTTTTTCCGAATACTTTTCTGGTTTCTTCCTTGCTAAAGATTCTTTTAAAAATATTAATGGTGGAGCAGAACAGCACATTTAAAATTATTTCTTACACAATAAAAAAAAAGGTATGGTACTTAAATTAATTCTAGTGATTATTTTGCATGGAAGTTTTTTTAAAAACAGAAACATATTTAGAGGGACCTGTTTACCTGAAATAGGTCTTTCACTATGTCTAACCAATCTGGCCCCAAATTCTTTCCTTTTCCAGTTGCTCAGATTTCATCCCTCAATTATAATTTCTCTAGTTCTCCACCTGGAAGGTTTTCCAGATTAGAGAAGGATTTGATTTTTAGTGTAATTTCAAGCCTTTTTCTTTCTGACGCACACACATGGGACCAAGATAGAAAAAAAATGGAAAAATTGAATATTTTGGACTATTGTATGTTAAGGAGCTAAGTCTTGCTAAGAGGAACAAAGGGAGAAAACAAATAAAAAAAAAAAATAATTACACAGCACGTTATTCCATACTACTACAGAAGCCTTTCTCCTCCAATAGGAGCCCTGAATGAAACAAAAGATGGCAGAACAGCAGAAGGGGAAGTAATCAGGACATAAAAAAACCTGGAAAGAATAGTTCGAAAGCAAAACACCACTGTATTTTCAATTAGAAAACTATAGCCAAACATGACAGTTTTTCAAAAGACAGAAGTTTAAACATAAAAGAAAAACTAACTTGTGTAACTTACCAATCAGCATAAAAATTAACTAAAGCAACATCTGCATTGTCTGAGAGGGAAAAAAAAAAAAGAAAAAACCCAATGTCACATTGTGAGGTAAACTTATTAGTGCTTTTATCTTTTTATCTGATATTATAAATACACACCCAAAACCTACAAAAGCAAATATTTCTAGATTATTCAGCATACAGCTTAGTCTGAGTGCTAGAAAACTGCTAGGATAAATCTTATCTGAAATATTATCTATATCAAATGGGAAAGCGATGAAAGAGGCCTTCAGTCAAGTATTTTATTGATATAATAGACATTAAAAGTGTCAATACTTAAGGTATTAAGACACGAAAGAAGTAAATAAGTGACATGAGACAAAAAGTAATTCCAGATTTAAAAATAAGGCACTCAAAGCTAGAAGTTGTACTCTAGTATAACTTTTAAGCATTATCCATTTTATTAATAAGTATTGAAAAACAGTTAAAAGCTGAAATGTCAACTATTCAGATTAGAAGAATGACCAACATGCAGCCTGCCTGTGCAGCTTGCTCTGGTCGGTCCTTACCTACCTTATTTGCCAAGAAGCTGGATTCTAAGGCAAAAGGTAGCATAAAATCTTCAGTCCCCAAAAAAGAAAAATGCTAAGGGACACTCCAAAAAAATTCAGTACTATAGGGATATATACGATGAGGTAGTGAAATAATGCTCCTATTTTTCACATACCAAAAAAAAAGAAAATATATCAAAACTGGAAGGACAAATCTCCTGCTTAAAAATCAATTGTGATCTTTACACAATATAACAACCATGCTGTAAACTGATTTTTATTAGTAGCAGTGGCCTAGGCATTGAAAAAAAAACCCAAACTTGAAATAAATACTGGAACTATAGAGTATTAGCAACAGCTTTATAAAGCAGAAATGTTGCTAGACAAATTTGCACTATTGACAAAGTTACAAAGCAGTTACAAGTGAAGATTAAGATGTTGGAAGCCTGTAAAAGATGACTCTTGAGAAGGCTGGGAAAGACTACAGTTTTGATAAAAATTATGGCTTTAAGATTTTCATTATCAGCAAGGAATGCAAGTGGTGAACAGGAAATTAATAAGCACAGAGAAATTCAGGGTCACCTCCAAGGCATAAAGTATTTGTTGAAAGTAATAGGATAAATTTTTAAAGTACTTACACTTGGCATATAGTCCCTTTTATGAGTATTATTTTACAAGAAGATTTTATATTTTTCACTGTATAAAAGGTATTTACAAACAGATCTTATATCACCCAATGATGCATTTACTATACAAAGCAATTCTGCAATAGTATGCAGATTCTAGTACGGACCTAAATAAAAGAACATAACGTTTTTTTTCTGAATATATTTGAAACAATGTAATAACTTTTTTCCTGTGAAGACAACCAGATACAGGCAAATTGCATACTTTTCAGACAAGCAATACCCATCTGTTTAATTTATGAGTCTCCTTTCTGTGAACCACCAGAATCAGGACAATGCTTAACCTAAGGAAACACGTGGCTGAACAAGTAAGATACTTAAGGCCCAGCACTACGTGTTTCCCTTGCTGCTATTTTGGGGGGAACTTTTAAAATGTTCTCTTGACAGGTTTTGGTTATGTAATCGAGCATTCCCATCTGCAAACAAGATACCAGGTATTTTTCTTAAGACACTTCAAATCCTCACTGACATTACAATGAAGTAATTTGTTAGGTGATACATTAGTTCAGACGGCTAATTTTGATCACAGGTGTTTAATAATTCTATGCCAATTGCAATTCATATTTTCAAAGCTAAGGTATGCGTATTCATTTAATAACATTGCAAGATTCACACAGATAAGTGACTGCAGATATACAAAGAGAAAAAATAATCAAAGTACTCACTTAAAATGTCATCTATATTTCCACTATCTAGACTTGTTATTTCACTTCTTGCTGGATTAAAAAGCCAAGACACCTAAAAAGAGAAAGCAAATCCGTAAGGTATGTAAAGTTTCAGCAGTAAAGTAGTAACATATCTATGATTTTAAATGTTGCAGTTCAAAATCTGGAGAACAGTACAATAATTGTAATTCAGTCAACGCATTTCAGATGACAGCAGTACTGCAAATATACAAGTAAACACTATTTTCAGATATAACATACTTTCACAGTTAAAGCAAAATTGGCTGTCTTCATATGATTCTCTATCATGTTGGCAGAAATATTACAGGTAAATTTTGTACCTTTAAGAATAACTTCTATTCATAAATTTACTCTGAAGAAAGAACTGAAACCCCCGTTTTAGCCACCTAACAATCTCACACAGCCCAGAAGCATGTGGGCACAGCGGTTTCACCCAGAGACAAGTAATTCCTTCTGTCACTTACAGGGCTTCTCTGGCTAAAAAGTTTCTCATTAAGTAAAGCCTGCAATTGCCTCCATTTTTATTGCTGTTTTAGAAAACTGTCTCAATATAGCTAACTCAACTACAGTCTTTTATCTCCTTCTGTATTTTTTCCTTGACACTGCTTCAGTCCCAGCATGCGATCGGCATATCAGACTACAAAAACGGAGACACCACGTCAGCCAGATCATTCGATTACTAAGCAACACATGTTATTACTCTTAATGCAACTACCACAGCAATACGCAGTTTTATGGAAGAGCACTCTCATATTCACTGGAACAAGCCCAGTTCTTTTATCTCAAAATGCAGTGGAGGAAAAAGGGGGAAAAGTCGCTAGTCTATCCCAGGTAAGAGAGATAACAGTGAGTTACAACTTATTTTTGCTTCGAGAGAGATAAGTGTGCAAGTTTTTGAGCAGGACAATACAGATTCTGGTCTGGGACGTGAAAGTTTCCACCCTGAGCAACCTGGTCAGAATGTTAGCACTTCTCTAAGCAGGGCCAGGGGTCAGACCAGATGCTCTTCTGAGATTCCTTCCAGCCTCATTTTCCATGATTCTATGGTTCCGTTCATGGCTTCCATGATTCAGCTGACAGAGACAGCAGGAAAGGAAAAGGAAGCTTTTCGGTAGAGAACTGACAGGAACGCACAGGTCAAGGAACCAGGTAGAGACCGGTGATTCCCAATGATACCTGAAGAATTACTCCTCGCACTGAGATGCATTGGCACACGACACACACACTATTGATGTTACCAGAGCCTTAGTTTACTCCTTATAGCTGCAAAGAAAATATGCCTATGGCTAGAGAGGCAGAGCTGATGGCTGCTTTTACCAAAGACACCAAGGAAAAAATTAGCTGGAAGCATAAAGAGAATCCAAATAATTCCACATGGAGCAGCTCGATACAACGATCCAGCGATACAAGGATGTCTCTATTTAGGGAAGAGCCTGAGACCTATCCTGGACCTATACCAGAACCATGACTACAAGCAGCAAGCCCCCAGGGCACACTTGTCTTTTGACACTGGTTACAATTTATTAACAGCTTAATTCAATGTCAAAATCAAGTTTTCTAACATTTCTTGCAAGTGTATATCAAATATTGGCCTTTAAAAAACATTAGCCGTACCGGAGGCCTGCTTTCATTGAGATTAGCTTCAAAAATTGTGGGAGACTTCTGTAGTGAGACAGTGTCATAGCTCACAAACTATCACTGTAAATGGCACGTAGGTGAGGTTTGCAGCAATCATTTTCTATTCCTTCTGATTTAGGGATCACTAACACTTTTCAGTGGAGATACTGATTCTTTCATATTTCCCATATGGAGGCCACTGGGTAGCATATACACTCCATCTTACACTACAGGCTGAAAACACACCAGCCATTGTAATACAAAATATGTACCAGTGCTGCTCACTTGGTAACTGGACAAAATACTTACCCTACATGCAAGTCCATGATCTACGGCAGAGTTTGAGCAGCCTTCCTGGGGCACCTAAACTGCCCAACACAAATGTCTGAATTGTGGCTTTAAGATGACTGTATAGAAACAAAACTAATGGTTGAGCTGCAAGATCCATACTTGAAACTAATAGCATAATGACACGGTCTGCCAAAAAAATATCTGATAAAGCAAGCTATGCAACACACAAGTTGTGGCAGGCCAGTACTGGGGAAGCTCCTTTGAAGACGCTGGTGTCGCTGACCGATGAGCAGCAAGAAGGGATGACCTTGCCTTCGGTCTTTGAGAGAGAAGCTACATACGTGGACCCTGGTCTACATTGGTCAGATTACCCCCAGATGAGTGACAGCTGACAGCAACCATCAGTGCAGATACCTACCCATCGCCCCTGGGTGTGCGTGGGAAGACAACTTCCACGGTGTTGCTATGGGGAGGTGCTAGCAGTAGCAGTTACATTTCTAGTAATGGGTCAGCCACGCGTGTGAACGAGCTGGCAGGGTTTTGTTTGTACGCACAGGCTGTTTCCTTGCTGCAAGTGCTAGGTTAGACATAATTTGTGTACAACTGAAGCAGTAGCTATGATTAACAATAACAGCTGGAATATTGCTCTAGGCAATAAAGGACAGTATAACTCAACAGTCATTTAGTTGGCTGTCATACGGTCCTACCACAGGTGACTTTGCAAACTCATCTGAGTTCCAGGGCTTCAGCTGTGCTGCAAGGTCTCAAGAACCTCTGATCGTACCCTTGAAGACCACAGAATTACTTATCCTGCTTATAACCTTCGACAATGCTTGTTTTACGCAGAAAATCTACATGAGCCTCTAGAAAGCAGGAACTTCTGAGTTGCTGCTACGCACAGCTCTGCATCAGCATTCATATTTGGAAAGAATTTCCACAGTAGGTCTTGGTGAAACTATTTGCAGAGGAGCTCAGCAGTTTGTATTGTCTAAACGTAGCAAATGGGTAAGATACCAATTTCTTAAACCCACATGGCTTTTTCTAATACAATTTTACAGCAGCAACACAAATCTTATCTAACAGGATAAGTTACATAGATGAGCATATTATTTGCAATCGGGTAATGGGCCATATTATTCAGCAGATACCTTAAATAGATCAGGAACTGTAGTTTCATTTGTAGATTGCTACAATACACCTTAACTTGCAATGCAAATATTTAACTGCAAAATCAAAGCACAGGGCTTGGTAACCAATAAAATCATCTACTAGATTGTGCTATGTACAGAAAAGGCAAATTAAAACTATTACTTCTTTATAGCATGAATAAAATTTTTGATTGCTTTCTTAACTCTTGTTGTGGAAAAATGTGGTGCAAGCTGCATGTACTGAAATAAAGACCCCAAACACCTTCATATATTGAAGGCGAAAATGAAATTAAGCTGTATATCCTGTTGCCCCTTTACATTAAACAGCAGTGGAAAAAAATGAGACTAAGAACATCTTTACGCAAAAGTTGCACAAAACATGAGATAATAGAAATACTTTTTCGACTAGAAGTATGAAAAATTCTATTTTGTCAAAATATATTCATAATCATGTTCTTAAACATTTTATACTGAATAAATAATTGTGGGTGCTAAAACCTTCACAGTAAGCAGATAGACTCAGAGGAAAAAAAAAGATTCCTTGAAGAAATGTCAATAAATATGCAAGACTCACTTCAGCTGAAGCTTTCATAAAGGTATAATGCCTGTAAGGAAGAAAACATATCCTTTTGACCTAGTAATCTTCCTGTCCCATGAGATGCAAGAGGGTTTATGATATCACTAGTATTAATATTTAACATGAAGGAATACAAATTCTTATTTAAATTGCTAACAAGCTACACTGTTTTGAGAATATTTTGTGACCTTTGATGAGGCCTGTGCTTGATACCCATGGGCAGAAAACAAGACATTCTTGAGGAAATAATTTTTAAGTGTCAGCTACATGCTTTATAAAACAGGTACTGAACATGTGTTTTAAAAAATTCCGAAGACTCTTTTTTAGCCAGTATGTTTTTCACTTTTACATGTAAACTTTTCATTCCACTGGCCTACATCAGAAAGACATGTAGATGACTGTTCACATTTGTAACTGGGGGAAAAAAAAAAAATTCCAACTAGCTTCATAGCTACAAATTCACTGAAGAAAGCATTTTGCAAAAATAATTCAAAAAGAAAATTGGCTATGTAAGTACACCTGAACAACTCACGTCACTGCCTTTATGTTTGATAAAATTAGCTATATTTTTATATTTGTATTTTTTAAATGCTTAAACTACTGAAATCTGAAGGTAAAACTAAGTAGTTATGAAAGAAAAAGACTTAAAAAAATAAAGATACAGTAGAATATTAAAATACTAAGAACTTGAATGTGAAACTGCACAAGTTAAATGTGTTTATAATCTACTCACAATTGTTTACCACTATAGAAAAATGACAAAACAAACTACAGACTAAAACAAATGAATGCAGAAAGCTTTACACACTTACAGAATGCATTGCTCAGGGGAAAAAAAATCAGGCATTGAACATTGCATTCACAAAGACAAAATTGAGCTCATATTGGGGGAGAGAAAAAGAAGAGATGGCACGTGTGTTTTTACTCTTCCGGTCCTCAGAAACTGTCAAATAAAGTAGGCACATACCAGCTCAGGTTCCTGGAAGTTTCTGAATATAAAACTGCTTGTGTTTTTACCGGCAAGTTTAATTAGTACAGAAATCCTAGTTTTTCTGATCTGGTTTTGACCCTCACTAGAAGTTAGCAAATGACTTAGCCACCTCTGCCAGGAGCCAGTACTAGTCGCTTCTGAGGAGTAACTACAAATTAGCTGACATTTATTCTGATTTTTTCTAATGAAAGACCTCAAAGCACTGCCTGAAAGACAACATTATCCTCCTCTGACATGCAGCACAAGGCTACACAAGTAGCCTTACACAAAATGAAAGGCCTGGGCAAAACTCGTTCCATTCACCCCCAAACGGCAGACCTCTGCCAGGCTTCATATCCCTTTCCAAAGAGCAAATGAAAGCGCACCCTATTTCAACTCATCTTCTGCTGAGAGTGTTGCTGTTCAATTGCCACTCCACACATCCAATTAATGAAGCCCACTGGCTATTCAGGAGATCTGGGTCAATCTTTTATCAACATTTTACTCTTCCCAGTTAGTGCTGTTAGTTCTTTAATTACTAACTGGACAGCAAAGACAGGCCTATAGGTTTAGTGATATTTCTTTTCCAAGTTTATCACACTTTACGCGCCACTCTCCTGCAGAAGAGTTTAACGGTTTAACTACGCACAATCTTAAAACTACAAGAAAATAAAAAACCCCAGGCCTGTTGCATTTTAGTTCTTCACGTCTTTATTTTTTAATTCACATAATGAAACTGAGGTCCTCATTTCTAGAGCAAACTGTCTGAAGAATACAGAAATCTATTCTTGGAGCACTATAATTTGTAATTAGTAGTACACCTGCAAGGCAGTCAACAAGAACAGCCTTCATTTTCACTTGCTAAACTTTCCATTTACCTTTTCCTCCTGCTGGGAAATCCTGAAGGGACACGACTAAACCATCTTCCTCCTCTACCACAAAAATCATTTTATGTTTGGCAACCAGCTCTAGCCTGCATCTAATCCAGATTGACATGTCGAAGTTACTACCTGAAGTCCTAGCCCCACAGGACTCTGTGGCTGGCTTTCAGTCCCCAAGTACCTTTTTCTTTATGCATGCCGCTAATCTGCTGCTGCTCTGAGGTCTGCATTAAACTCCTGGACAACAGGAAGCAGATGGGTTTACAGCCTGCTGTAGGATGATACAAATTGAAAGCAATCCCAGGAGACAGCAATGCCGAAGCTGACAGGCACTGTAAGAGCCCCTGAAGTTTGGCTTCAGAACCATCAATCAGGAGCATCTCACTGGCGGTGTTCCCAGAAGCCCTATAATGAACCACAAAGTTCAGAGCAGAGAGAGATAACAGTAAATAGAGAATGGAAGAGAAAAATAAAAAAAAAGAACAGTATTCACCCTCTCAGTGAAAGCAGTTCAACTCTTAATTGTCACCACTTGATTCCAGACTGTGCCTGAACATTTTCATAATTTTGACTAACTGCTGCCATCCCTGTTGATTAAGCGGGGTTTTTATTAGTAATGTAAGCTACTTTCATTATAAGACTATGATATAAAACTGTATTAGTTCAAAAAACTAACTAAAGATTGTTTTAAGCTATATTTAAGTGTTCAGAGCAATTTTTAAATTGGTACAAAAAAAATTCTTTTCCTATTATTTTTCTCTCAATAGCCATATCTTAAATTTAATCAGGGAAATTTAAAACACTCAAAGGAAGCTACTGACAATAGATTTAAGAACTGCAGTTACTAACTTCCAAGAGAAGAGAGATAAAATTTAGCTACACTGAAATACAGACTATATATATATATAAAAGAAAACTAAACTTATTTCTTTAGCCTTGATAGACAGGTCAATTTTATAATGATTTAGCCAAATAGCGCTGTAACTGCACAGAACTAGGTAGAGAGACCACCGTATTAAAAAGAGGTAGCGCAATTTCTTCCCCTCCACATATCTTGTCATCCCCTCTCATTTTAAGTGTCTGACAGGGATACTTGGTGTAGGTACATGTATTATGAATATTGAAGAACTTTTTGCCAATGAAAATATTGGAAACAAACCAACAAACAAAATCACTATCTATAATGGTAGCTTTGCAATTCAAAATTATATTGATCTGACACAACAACTCAGGAAAAAACTCTTACAGCTAGTGGTTCCTACAACTGAACTTAACACACAAGCAAAGGAGTTGTAGGATTATCATGTATGACCGGAAATTATTCATAGCCACCGAGATATCTCAATGGCTTGTTACCACAGCACTGGAGGTTTCCAGAAAAATAGGTAAGTTAACCTCTCAGCAGTTTGTGAACTATTATTAGAAGACACAAGAGGTTCATTTAAAAAGTCCATTGCAGAGATGAAAATTAAACCTCATTATCACAACATCCAGTCCAATGCATTGCATTTTTTCCATAAACATATTAGTAGCAGAAACATGCACCCAAGCACAATTTTAAAGCCTAAGTGTCTAGACACATTGAAGCCTAACTCTCTAGACACAAATCTATGGATCATTGTCTTTTATAGAAATGTTTAACTCAGGGTTCAAAAAATTACATGAGGTGTGTCTAAAAAAAAGTCACAGAGATAAGACCTGTAATTTATTTTCAGTTGAAGTATTTCTAATTTTCAGTTATTTCTCTTAGGAAGGAAAAGAGCAACCTCCCATCAGGGCCATAACGTACTGGTTTCCTTGTCTTAAACATCCACTTAGAGGCATCACAGTCCATATACCTACAGAAGATGTAAATAGGTGTTTGAACAACTGTATTACTTCATGAATAATATTTAGAGTGCTCCACATCCTCAGAAATATGAACCTACCTTAAAGCCTGTTTCACAGCTTTAAAGCCATGAATTCAGCTCCTCAGGAAACTACTGAAAACTCTGAATCTCTAGATATTTTATTTACCAAGCTTCTTCTCTTGCACAAGCAGCTAGAATTCCCCTGAAGAAAAGGTATAATTTGTGCTGCTTTTTAGGAAAAAAAAAAAAAGTGCAACCTAATGTTCTGATAACTTTCCTTCACATATCTACAAACTGCTCTGATTATCTAGTGACAACACAAGGATTCACTTTGAAGGAGTAAAGCACATAAAATACAAATGCAACCTCCAAAATGATTAGTGCAAGTTAAGCAGCTGCTGCTGTATATGAAAGCCAGCACGTTCTGAACTTATTAAAGCTGTGATCCAGCAATACGAAATAAAGCGTAGCTCAGCCTTGCCAATACTTTGCTAAGGCTAGCAGAGCAGAATAGTTAGTTTGCTCTCCCTTTTCACTAAGCCAAGGAAAAAGGTCTGTTCTCTATTTTGGTCACTGCTATTAAAACCCATTACAAAAAACGTTGATTATAGAAAATTTAAGTCTTGGAGAGCATGTACTCCTAACTCCATTCCTCACGTCACAGATCACATACGTAGTCTTGAAATGCAAATCATTTCTCAATATTTGCCTCTCTGTGTTTTAAGATAAATCAGAGCCATTTTTGCACTTCAAATACTTTGGAAATAATTCTGATGTGTAGCAATAGAGAAGAAATTGTGAGTCATTTCATATAGTCAAGTCTAAGTAGAAGGCTTATTAGGAACTGTGTTTTGAGAGCCACATGGATCATTACAGAAAGCAACATACTATCCTGTTATTCACTATGATCTTCTACAATATTTCCTGTGCTCTTTATTCTAGTTTGTTCACACAGGACCACCACAGAAAAGAAATGAGATTTTTTTTTTTTTAACATATATATGTATATTTTGTTCATTCTCAGACTAGCAATGAAAATAGATATTAAAATGAAACCAAAACTTTTATGATAATCTGTGGAAGAAGCAGCCACAGAGTTCAGAATCTCTTTTTTAAGACATTATCTTAGAGGAAGAAACCGAAAGCAGATACAGTGTTTCACAAGAAATGTATTTTGTATGTCACATGAGCGTTTGCTACCTTGGAATAATCTGCAGGATTGCACATATAAGCGGATAACTGAATTTTCCATATTTGCTCCCTACACACATTCTACCGCTTTAAAAATAAAACACAACTTCTATTTTAGTAGATTTTAATACATATTGAGATTATTGTTCAACAAGACAAAAATCAACCTATTTCAACTGAAATGCTCAATTTCAACATCTACTCACTTTTAGCTGTTTATCTTTTAAATAACCATATCATCTATTTGCAATACTGAGTACCTTTTCACTCTTCTGCCCCAAAACATCAAGTTATCTATCTCTTTGCAGTATCAAGAAAGGTGGGAGCTTTAAGCAAAGACAAGCCTTAGTTTTACCTTTCAGGCTGGAACTTGTTTTAAAAGTAGATATGAATTACTGAAACCAACTGCTCAAAGGGAAAAATAAGGGCTATCATAAACACGTAAAAACTAGCCCTCCTTGACAGAAATACCTGAGAAGCAATTTACATAAAATAGAAAGTGCAGCCTTGGAGAAATCCGTATTTCACATATTCTTATCAGCAGTTAAAGATGAATTACCACAATCCTGTGGCTGCAGAGGTGCAGGATCCACACTGCCTTAAACTATGCAGCTGAGGCATTGGGTTAAAAAAAAGGCAGTAGAAGTGACAATTAGACAAACAAAACACTTCAGTGAAAAATACAGCTAGGGTCATTATCCTCACCCAGTCCACCCAAGAGGAAGCAAAACATACTGCTTTAACTGCCACTCTGAAGACAACATAAGGGAAGACAAGTAGACAAACCAGACTCTGATAATGCTGTTTAAATTGTACTGTTCATATTAGTGCTGCTGCCTATTTGTACTTATGAATAACAAAATCGGTTTGATAGCATAGAAGCACAGCCAGCTTGATTTGGCTCATCCTTATTTGATGCTGAAGGCAATGATGATAAGAACTAAACAATGCAGCAAGAATCCCAATGCAGAGCAGCAAATGTACGGATGACAATTAGCAGTTCAAGTTAAATTCTTACCCTCTTCCAGTTTTAGCATTACATGGTCATGCTATGCCCCACAATCTCAGCCAGAACTAACTCACACATGAATATGCACGCAACCACCTCTGTTTATTAACCTCAAATCTACAGCTTTTAGCAATAATACTTCCAATACCACTAAGACCCTCCTTGTGCTACAGATTTTTTCTTCCTTCAGCATGACTGAGATGCCACATTTCCTCAGGTTACCTCCTAATATTTCAGCAAGTGGTTAAGGTTTTGTGCAACTATCAAAAGACAACTACAGTACTTTGTGACACAGCTGTCTGTAGCATACAAAGCATTTGTCCATACATTAAAACCGTTTGAGATTAAAACTATTTGAGATTCAGTCCTGTGTTGCTGCTGCTGCTCCTTCTTCTTCTTAGGAATTAAAATGAGAAAGAATACCTTAGAATTTCAAAATTATAAAGTTTCTAAAATACAACAGGGTTTTGTTGCCTCAGTTTCCCATGCCCTTAACATCAGAAATCTGAACTTTAGAATAAATTCATTTTAAAAATTATGTTAATTTGTATTGCTTTGATTATTTTATGTTCTTAATTCCACATAAATTTGTGACGCCCACTCCACAAACTTCCATTCTACACATGCAAACTACCAATCATAGTGTATTAAAGCTCACTGGCAATCCATTAGCTTGTCTGCAACAAATGCTTTGCCTCAATTTTTAAGTTAGTATTTATTATTTGCTACCTTAAAATGACATATAAGAGGATAAGGGATAAGATCTTTCCAAATAAACAGCAACAGAAATACTACTCCACAGCTACATTCTAATTGACTTGTTGGCATTGGAAAAATTTCCCAATTTAAATGAGGAAAAAAAAAAGGAGATACATTTTACAATTAATCCATTGGCTATCTTCTGCAGGAGAACATTGATTAAAGCAATGTTGCCTAAATCTGAAGAGAAAAATTCACCTTTGGGACCACATCTGCATGTAGCTTGAAGAATAAGTGGCTAATTTCAGGCTGCAAAAGAGCTATTTTCTTTCTACCATAAACAGTTGTTAAGGACCCGCACATATGCAGTCAATTTATCCTGGATAACTCTGGACAGCAGAAGAGTAAATAATGCAAAGGACAGGACACATGCCACATATTTTGAAATGCACAAAAGAACACGATACAGAGACACTCCATTGCTGGTTTACCTCCCCCAAGGAATATTAATCCTGCCAGCTTCAGGCCGACTCCCACAAAAATATTCAAGCAAGTATTCCAGACTGGTCCTAAAAATAATATGAACACATTCACATGGTGCAGTGCTTGAACTGGTAGCAAGTATCAGACACACAAGCTCTGTGATTAACCAGCTCTATGCAGAGAGCTTACTGTTCTCAACAAAGAGGACTGCTGCAACCAAAATCCTCAGCGAGGTGTCACAGCTGTGTATTGGCTTATTTTAAAATAATGTTTCATAGCTACACAATGCTAATTATACATACATAGTGGCACAGTTTAGCAAATTCTGCTGGCCTATGTTGACAGAAAAAAAAATTATTAAATAAAAAAAAGAAAAAGGCCTCTCCCCCTGCAATGATAGGTTCTTAACCAAAGCAGTTCTAAATGCCATTCAAAGGTAATTCCTGAGAGGCCCATACACTCGCTGAGCTCCCTTCACTAATTAACGGATCATTAGTAGGAAAGAACCCCTAACTGTTCACCCCCTGCACCACATACTGTCTTAATTACCTTTGTGAAGCAACCAATTTGTCTTTCAGTCATTCTGTCCAAAATCCCAAGTGAATTGACTCAACAGGGAGAAGGTAAAATCAAAAAAGGAAAAAGTATTATCATACACACATTTATGAAAATCCATAATTTTTATGACTGGCAAAGAATTTAGGGGGCAAGTGTTTCCAGCAAGATTTAAGAAAGGGGATCGCAATAAACTATAAGAAACAAAAGTGACAGACAGTGGCTAAAGGAGCAAAAAGCTCTTTTGGGGATTACAAATGTGGATACATCATTGAAAAGCTTTCCCTTTGAGAAAGTTAATTATATCATCACTTCATAATCACGACAGCTATGGGAAACAGCAAAACACTATCACAGCTGTTGTTTTCTTTTTTGAGACCATTGGAACAGGCACCTATTCCTTGCCTTTCAAAATACTTCCTTGCAGAGATCCTAGTGAACAAGTTCTCTCCATGCTTATGCTCAATTGCTACATGAACCCACTTGGAGACAAAACGTAAGCTTTACTGCCAGTTATCTTGCAAAAGAGATTAGGCTGCTTTTCTTCTCCCTACTTCACAAACCTATAAAAATAGAAACCAAAAGACTTGACATCCTTACAGACTTTGGTTTTTTTTTTTTGGATGCACCGCAGTGAAACACACATGGAACCCAGGGAAGAATCACTGATGCCAGGCAAGAGAGGAGACATGCTGTCTGCAAAAAGTATGCCAAGGAACCAGGTTGTTTACTAGGCTATTTCTAGGGCTCTACCTTCTGCTCAGGTTCCTGCCCAGTGAACACCCCTTAGGATACAAAGTTTCAGTGATTAAAAAAATTGATGCCACAGAGAAGTATCTTGCTTTGAAACCGAATGCAGCAAACCACTTACCTGAAATCCCCCTGTGGGTTAGCATATCCTTAATTTTGGTCCCAATATGAAGCATCTGGGAGACTCCAGCACATAAAACGTAGTAATTTACCTCTTCCAGGAAACAAGCCACTGGGATCTCCAGTGTTTCATGTCATCACCACTGCTGCTGAAACTTTCAGATACAGCTCACTAATGACTGGGTCTCACAATAATTCCCATCTATAATCTACTATGATACTTATTTTTTAATACAAAAACATAGCTTGTAGAACCCTGAAAAAAAGTAACAAGATCTGAAGACAGTCAGGTCTTAATAACAATTCAGTCCACTCATAGAACATGACTCTGAAAGCCAAAAGTGCCCATGAGAGCCTGTTGATCTTCAAGGACAAACTCTTCAAAGCACAAAACCAATCCAATCCACTGTGCAGAAAGTAGGTATGGCAGAAGACCTACACAGGTTAACACAGAATTTCTGGATAAGGGTTGTGGGGTTTTTTTTCTTAAAAAAAAACATAAACAGAAGGTGGAGGTTAAGAAAAGAAATACTTGGTAGTACAGAAACATCGCTTGAGCAGGCAGGATAAAATTGGAAAAGCTTAAGCTCAGCTGGAGTTGAAAGTAGAGAGGGATGTTAAGAGTAAGACAGAGGGTTTGTAGAGGTATGCTGCCAACAAAAGGAAGACTAAGGAAATGGTAGGCCTGCTGTTCGTCTAGCAGGGGACATAGTGACAAAGGACATGGAAAAGGCTTAGATACTCAATGCTGTCTTTGTCTGATTTTCTACTGTAGTAGAGTACCAGGGAAGAGAAGCGTTACCCACGTGAGTGGAAGACCAGGTTAGAAAGCTCTTAACCAAAGCTGGACATACACAGAGCCATAGAAACAGACAATGCATTTTCCTGGGTCCCCAGGAGGATTATGGAGGTAAACTTCCTTTCAAAAAGCCACATTCATCCAGCATGGATTTAGAAAGTGTAAATCAATCCGATTGTTTTCTGTAGTGAGATGATTAGCTCTGTAAATGAGGGAAGAACATTGGACATTGTTTGCCTTGACTTCAGCAAGCTTCTAACAATGTCTCAAAGTATCTTTAGACCTAAATTGGTGATACATGAACAGAATAACTGAACTATAAAGTAAGTGACACAGCAGCTGGACTGCGGGGCTCAAAGGGCTGTAACCAAAGATACCATGTCCACCTGGTCTCTAATGGGGTTTCTCCAGATCAATACGGGGTGTAAGAAGGCCTGTCTTTACTAATGACTAGAACGATGAAACAGAGTGCTCCCTCAACAAACTTCCTGAGCGTACTGAACTGGGGGGAAGTAGTTTATATGGGAGATCTGCTATTCAGAGACCTCAATCGGCTGGAGAAATGGCCTGACAGAAACCTCATGAAGTTCAACAAAGGCAAAGCCCTGCGTCTTGGGTGGAGTAACCCCATACAGGCTGTGAGCCAACCCATTAGAAAACAGCTTTGCAGAAAAGGTCTTGGGGGACAAATTGAACAGGAGTCAGCAGTGTGCCCCCTACAAAGACAACTGCACGCTGGGCTGCATTAGCAAAAGTGTAGCCAGCAGACCAAGGGAAATGATTCTTCTCTTTCATTTGGCACTTGTGGGACCACATCTGAAGGATTCTGTCCAGCTTGGGGATTGCCTGTACAAGACAGACATTAACATATGGGAGTGAAGTCCAGCAGGTGGCTGCCAAGATGGTTGGAGAACAGGGTATACAAGGAAAGGTTGAGACAACTGCATTTCTTCAACCTTAAGAAGAGGAAGCTATTACCACTATTACAAATGACCTAGTTGGAGGCTATAGAGAAGGCAGTCAGACTCTTCTTAAAGATGCACAGTGATCAGACGAGAGGCAATGGACACAAGCTGCAGATCCAAATAGATTTTTCAGATAAAACTTTCACCAAGGTTTTGATCAAACACTAAAACAGGTGCCCAGAGAAGTTGTAGACCCTCCATCCTTGGAGATACTCAAATCTCAACTGGCAAAAACCCTGAGCAAACCCATCTAAATTAGTGTTGCATTGAGCAGTGAGTAAGACCAGATGACCTTTACAGGTTTCTTCCAATTAAGTGATCAAACTTCCAGTGGCAATCAAAACCCAAAACTCTACAACTTGACCCTATCAGGCAAATACAGCGAGACTCACAATACTCCTGTTCATCAAAGCTTTCTTGCTAAAGCCAACCTAATGTAGATCAAGAAACAAGTGGAGGGAAGAAACCCCAAAACATTTACTGTCCTCAGTGCTTTCACTATTTCAACTGGTAGATGATTTAAGATACGGACCACTGCACTTTGCATTTTGCTTAGCACCACTGCAGCCAACAAGACAACATTTGTGTTTTATCAGCTACACAAAGAGTGGATCTTGTGGATCACTACCAGGTTAAAGGTGTATGTGCATGTATGTGAAGGAGCTTCCAGGTTTGGTTCACTCCTAGAAGAGGCTGCAAGTAAGAGGCGCTTATCTGGAGGGCACAGTACTAGAACTTTGCACGTTTTAATGGCACGAATGGCTCTCAGCTGTAAAGGGTGTACTGTGAAGGTAGTCAGTTTCTCAGTAGTAGCACACATGAAAAAAGGAAAAAATATGGAACTCTCTTGCAATATATCTTTTCACTTTTCGTAAGACGCTTTTTTGTAATCACCAGAGCATAACTTAATATGAACAGGATCCCACAGCTGGTATGGAGAAACACAGCATCCTCACTGGCAATGAAAAAAATATTCTGCGTTACTCCTGAGTATAGCCATGGCTTTACAGAATAACCCTTAACAATGTAAAATGAAATACCTTACAGCCAGTAAATTAAAAAAATTAATCAAACTTCTAAAAATATCAGTTATGAACATTTCTTAAAAAATTAGATTATATGAGCAGTTGACATTACTAACAGTTTTGAAAAAGAAAATTACATGTTTCCACCAATGGTTAGCATGCTTTGGATGAACAAAGACATACTGGGGAGAAAAGAAGTGCAAAGGCAGAACTATCAGAAGGAAATCTGATCTCACTTAGTTTCCTAATTCTCTAAAATGTACCAGCCCTCCTCTGTTTTGCAGGGGAGCTCTCTCCAATTTAGAGTTTTAGAAGAAAACATTCCTTAGGCTCTGACATCAATACCCTATATTGCTTCTGCTTACATTCCCAAATGTTCCTATGCTCCTCCTGTAGACCACTAAGAACTCACTCTCAAACAAGGCAGAGGCGGGGAGGTATTGCTAATGCATCCAAAACCATTATTGAAGTGTGTATTACTTGAAAATATCTCTAGACTCTCTTGAAGAAGCTCTGGTATGCAATTTACAGCATATTTATATACTTGCTTCTCATGTGAGACAACTCCCTCCCTTCAAGCAAACAAAGTATCTGGAAACTACACAAGTGAGGCTTACAAAAGAGCATGCAAGGTGAACAATTGTTCCTCCTGAACAGCAGCATATAATCCTTAAGTCTTTCAAAAGAAATAGGTTTGATTAAAACACAGGAGGTAACTGCTGGGCACATATAAGAATAATCAGTCGTAATTCTGCTTTTCCAAGAAAGCAGTATGAAGACCAATCTCTCGCTTAAGAAAGCTGTCCTGCCAAAAGAAACCCAAAGCAGATTATGGAGGAGAACCATAAGGGTATCAAAAGAAAACGAAGGAGTGTGTCACCACAGAGTTCTTCAGCTGCCAGCAACAGGATCTCTGACATTTTGCTGTCAATAATGGATTTATATATTTTCCAGTGTTGTCTGCATCTTCTGTTTGAAGAATCAATTCGGTTTCTCCTCTCTTCCCTCCTGAGCACTCCAAACAGGAAACTTGCTCATCACATGCCATAGCAAGAAGAATGCAATTCTTCATAGCAAGAGTATAAGCTTCCCCTATTCCTCCCTGCCCCCCAACCTAAAGAAAGGTCCTCACTTCACTACTGTTTCACTCTTTAGAGGGCATGACAGATGATGGGCAACTCAGAACCCCCATGGTACTCCTGGAGGGAACCCCTTTCACTGTACAAGGCTCAGTGGCCTAAAATTTGCCTGTAACAACAATCTTTGACTAATGCTCAAATTTAGAATATTACATTTTGAGCAGGACTTTCAAATACAAAATTTGTTTGTAAATACATAGGCAGAGAGAAACAAATGCACAGAAACATGCTCTGTACATAAAATATACAGAGTTCAACTTGTCTTTGGGCAACTTACTACAGCATTTAACATTAAGTTAAAAGACATGATTTTATTTCCTTTTACTTTCATTATTTGGGCACTTGGTGTCTTATTAAGAAGACATGAAAGGCAGTGGCAGTCAAACAAGAAACAGAAATATTACCCTACAGTATTTTTTCCAATTAAAAGTTTAATAGGAAATTCAGAAGTTCATTGACTAGTGCCTCTTCTAAGCTACTGCTCCTAACAGCTGCAATTGCATTGTTTTGTAAGTAGTATTTTGAAAGCTTCACTAAAAATATAAAAAACTGTAGTGTAAGACCAACTGTAACATTAAGTATTATCTGGCAATGATAAACTGCATCAACTTACAGGGAAGAGCATACATAGACAGCGGGGCTACTGAATCATAAACAGAACATACACCAGGCTTCTGTAATAACCCCAAGTGAAGGGAAGCTACTACTTATTAAAAAACTAAGCAAGCTTTAAGACTCAGAAAACACGCCAACATTTCACATTCTCAGAATATGCGAGGACAAACACGTTCTTCCAAAGGTGTTGCCAAATATATTAAGAAGTAGGTGTTCTCCGTTTGTCCATGACACCATTCCAAACAAACTACAAAGAAAAGGTATAGTAGTGGTGTTTTGAAACCTAATAAACCTCCACAGACTGAAGTGCAAGAATTGGGAAATCCTTCTTGTTTGAGAAGAGAGGGCATTGTTTGAGAGAAAGGGCGGGGGGAAGAAAGAAGAATAAAACCACAGAGAACTTCCCCCTTTCATTTCCCTCACTATCAGTTGGTGGTTTCCTCTAGTCACATCTATTCTTCAGGAACACTGCGCATGAGCATCCCAGTGAAGTACTGAGCAATATGGCAAATGCCTTTCATATATATGCAGAAGCAGCATGTGCAATAGTGCCATTCTAGAATTTTCTTTATAGGCAAAGTATACACATCTGCAAGCAGAGGCAAACATACAGAACGATTGGTTAGAGCAAAGCCAAAGAACCACACCTTGCCTCAGAGGAGAATGTGATGGGCCACTGTCCCGTGAGCATTTATTCCACTGTTGTGGATTCATCTTTAAGATCTGTCCTACACAGTATTAAGCCATATACCAACATGGCAGAAACATCTTAATCTACAAGAAGCCACATAACATTACTACGCATCTCTTATTCCCATCTTGCAATCAGCTGTACACCACCCTCTATAGCCTGTGCTGTGTGCTGCTTGCCCTTCCACTCAGCTCCAGTACAGCAGAGGGAAGAGTCGTGCCAGCCTGTACTTCCCCCATCCTCTCTCCAGCCCCTTTTCGCCTCCCATCAGCCCAGAACAATGCTAGCACATGAGGGTGAAAATCTGGAAGTGAAAAGGGTTGTGCTGGGACTGGTAGGTATCCCTGTAACACTTTGCGCTGCAATCTCCATTTTAGCAACCCAATCCTCAGCGAGACCTCAGTGAGAAGAATATTAGAGTACGATCTAAAGCCCTCTAAAGTTTCAGTGATCTCTTACTGTCAAACTTCTTTAGACAAAAAAAAAAAAACACAACCAAAAAACCCCACAGAATTTCTTTTGATATTAACATTGTACCTTTTCTTCCTTTTGCAGCATTTTACTTCCCCATCTAGAAACGAAATATGCTTATCCAAAAGTCTGGAAATCTAAGTAATGTATTCTAACTTTATTGCTATTACTAAGCAAGACCAGCTTAGTAAGCTGTTTTCACAGCTTTCATTGTATTCTGTTCTAGGAACCACTGATGTAACACTAATAAGCTCACTTACCCACAAAATATGCCAACTGCCATGCTCAAAGAGGCTCTGCTAGATGGCACATCTTTTGGACGCAGAGCAGAGCGCTCTCCCAAACCTTACCAACCAAGATTACAGTTATGTTGCTGGTCTTAAGTATTCATGGCTGTCAGTAACAAGAAAAACAAAGTTACTGGAACTTTAAAGCCAATCTGGTACACCCTACCAGATTCTCTGAATGCCACAATAAAACAGACACCATACTTTCTAGAAGAGTTTTTCAGCTATTTTAAACAAAAAGGATCCCTCCCACTCCCAGTCTGCTCAGTAAAACTTTTCCAAAACTCTTAACAAATCTAGCAAAAGGAATGATTCATTGGCTTGGTCCAAGTATGTAACGAGCCACCTTACAACACAGGGCCATGTCTGATATGATGCTGAAGAATTACACAGATAACGTGTTTTATTTTTAAAAAAACAACTCCAATCTGTATTCTTATTGAGATTTTATGTATATAGGTCTTTTTAATCACGTTAGAAATTGGTTTAAGTGACCCATACACAAAGAAACAGCAACTAGAACATGGAGAAATTTCATATCTTAGCCATTTCCTATTTTGCAGTTGGCACACATAGATATAACTGATGCATACTAAATTTGCATTGATCAACTGTACCATGAAGAAAGAAAAATGCTTTCATTAACTCATGTCCACTTTTTCAAACTTGTACTTGCTCATTTAAAGGACATTTTAAAACAGCAACCACTCCTTGTTTTTGCTCATTGGAGTTTAAAACAATGGTAAAAAACAACCTAGTGCATAAGCAACATTCTTGTTGTTTTAATGCACAGGCATGACTGGAAAACACTAGGTTCTTCACTTCAGTCTCTCATATAGTGAGCTAACACACTATAAATAGTTATCTATATATAAACATTTCAAATGTGTTTTTTCAAACCCTACCAATCACGTATATTTACTAACTGTGCAGCAAGTATAATAATAATTTAACCAGAGCTTATTCAGGTAGAAGTGCACATTGCAAAGGGATAACAAGTGCTTTTTCTGTTCAATAAGTATTTATCCTCACATTTCTATTAATTAATTCATCCATTAGTAGCTGTATTACTACATAATAATAGTACGTATTAATACGTAATTCCCTTTGGATTCCCCAAGCTCTGTCTGCCTCCAATTATTCCTTCATTTTCTGGCCAGTTTTACTCTCCCAAATGTTCAAAATAGGTTGATTAAACACTCTAGTATCTTAAGACCAGATCTTACTAAACTTATTCACACAAGTCCCCTTTAGCTCTGCAAGTCACTCTATGAAAAGCCCTGAATCTGGCCCAAAACAATTCTGGAAAAGTAAGAATCACTACACCAGCCTGTTTAACAAAAAAAAAAAAAAAAATAGATAAAATGTAACACCGACAACTTATCTCCACAAAGCACACGCCTCAATGATTGAGTTTCTGTGTGTGCAAAGCCTGAAGGTGGCTCAGGTCATGCATGTAACGGCAGCCTAAAAAAATTATGCTGCAACCTGACAACTAGAGATAAATGTGGCGACGGTGCAAGGCAGCTCGGGAACTTCTCCCAGCGAGCTCGGACGGGGTTACTCGGCCGCGGGTGCGCTCACGGAACGGGTGCACAAGCAGCCCCGTCCTCGCTCGGGTCCGGGGACCCGCTCCCCTCCGTTTGAGGGCGGCAGCACCGAAACGCGGGCGACAAGCGGGGACACCGGAGAGGCACCGGGAAGGCAGTTCCCTCCCGGC
>VZSZ01009846.1:340898-363963 GCA_013398815.1 Ibidorhyncha struthersii | reverse complement strand
ACTCGGCCCCACAGTTGCTGAGCTTCTATGCCCAGGCGCCTTAAAATCTAGTTTAAAGCTCTCCCAATGAGCCCTGCTAACTCTGCCCCAAGAACCATTTTCCCCCTGCGAGACAGGCTTTTCCCGTCTGCTGCATTCTGCGTAGTGATTGCCCTGCTGAGAACTGTCTGGAAAAGGAAACAAAAGTCTGATGTGACAAAAAAAAGGGAAAAGAGTAAGAGGGAATAGTTTCTAAGAAATGGTCCTTGGAAAAGTAGGAGCTGTGAGAGCTGCTTCTTGCTGTGGGGGAGGGATCCCAGGAAAGTCTTTGTGTCGAGGTGAAGAGCACTGGCTCCGGTGTGGTATCACTCTCAAGTGCTTTGGAAGTTTCAGGAACCAAAAGGAAAAGCTTAGAGGGAGACGTTATGCAGAAGGAATAAAACGCTTTGTATTCCTTAACTTAGGGAGAGAGAAATCATAATGACATTGTGATCTGGCACAACTGTGATTTTATTTGTCAAAACTGTTAGTGTGTTTCTGTGCTTGTGGGGTTGGGTTTGGGCATTGTGTGTGTTTCTTTTTTAACAGCAGAAGGATAAACGTGGCCTACACATCGTGTTAGACCAACCTAAGTTGTGCTTTTGAAGGATTTATGTGGTGGGATGTCATTAAGTTGGACTCCTGGGCCCACGTAAGCTGTCTGGTGTTCAGAGGGTAGCAACTCACTGAAATTTGGCTTGCATAGAGGTACGACATAGGATCTGAAACACCATTTGAAATACCTTTGCTCCAACATATGCGTGATGTCCTGGGGCTCTGCATCTGTACACTTCTAATGACATATTTATGGCCTTGGTGTAACATTTTGACTTTCTGATTCTTTTTTTTTTTGGTACCCTTGCATTGTTGAATCCCATCTGGAGTTAATATCAGGTTTTATTTGTGGAAACGCTACAGGCTGTCACTTACAAATATGCTAATTTTACAAGTCAAGACATTGATTGAATAGAAGCTTCTAAGGCTTTTAAGAAGTAAATCCTTCAGTCTTGTATTTGTCTCTCAGTGTAGGCAGTAGTAGGGGGATGAAAACACCATTCCTGATGCCATACTCTGGGTGAGAAGGGATTGGGGAACTTTTATGATTTGCGCTTTGTTTAACAGGAGTACTTACATTAATCCTTTTGTAAGATTTCAGCCAGGATCTCTAAGGCAATATAACTAAAGCAGTTCAAAAAAACTTCTGCTCCAGAAAATTTGGACTTTTTTGAGGAAAATTCCATTTGAGAAAAATTCCAAACCTTTTTGTTGCAAGACTTTGTATTCAACATGCCTGAAATATTGTGGCAATGCAGGCTTATACTGAAACAAAGCACGTGAACCATACCTGTAATGCACCACAGTACGTGTGCCATGGGACTTCCTGTGTTTGGTATTTGGCAATAGATGTGTATGGTGCAACCCCCCAACCAATGAACACTTTTCACAGATAAGGCGATGCGATTAAAAAAAAAAAAAGACTAACAGAAGAAAACTAGATTTCAGCTGAGATTTTTATACCCCTCTGCATTTTTATACCTCTGTAACAGTATACGCTAGGGTGCTTTTTCATTTTGCTGCCTGATTGCTCTGGACAGCTATACAAATATATTGTTGATGTCCAAAGATGTGCTGGATACAGCAGTTACCACATTGTTGAATTTACAGCATCATTTTAGGATAAAAGTCTTATCCAAAAGCAAATTACTGATAACTTTGAACTTGGTGAGTAGAGTTAAATACTTGAAGGGGTGTTTTAAGACATGAAGATAGGATTGACTTTTCAAAGGTTCTGGACTGAAGTGGTGGTTGCAGGTGACAAAGACTTAAAAAATCAAGGCTTTGGATAAGTTGGTTTTGTATATATGTAGTTTTAGGCTTGAAGAACCTGAGGCAGGAACCTGCCATTACTGCACTAAACATTCAATATACTAGATGTTCTTTTGTGCATCAGAAGCCTAACTTGAAACGCGAGGATTGGGGTTTTTGACATCACTGATAGCACTTAGGATCTAGTGTGACTCAGAAAGAGGTGTTCATGTTTGTTCAATGGTGCTTTAAACTACTTATACAATAGCTAAGAGTTAAAAGTTGATTAATTTGAAACATGGGCAGTGTTTGCAATTCTTCCTTGATTTTGGCATTGGGAGTTCGGTACAATGAACTAACTCTTGGACTTGGATTGGCAGGTTGTGTATGACATCTGTGTGACATTTCTCTGTGCTCCAAGTGCATTCTAGCACATGACAATGAATGTGAGACATTAGCCTCCCAACACATGGGCAGTGGCAGCTCTGCTCTTTTCCAGTGTAATATTATCTCTACCACCTGTTACTTGGTTCTCCCCATGAACTCCTTCTATCTGCATCATTATTAATAGTTTGGGGAAGAAGCGTTTTCAGGGCTTTGCACATTAGTAGAATGGTGCACTTGCATCTTAAAGCTTTCAGAAGTTGTGAGACTCTGGGTGGAAGACGGAAGGAAAATGACCAACCAGAAATTCAGGACAGGCAGTACTTTGTCCAGAGCAGCCATCTGCAGAGGGGTGGGTCAGGGGAATTGCTTGGGAGACCTTTCCTGCCAATGATGAACATATGTAGTAATTTCTTCTCCTCGGTGATAGGCAAGCTGAACCAGTCACATCATGGAGTGTTTTCTTTCTGGTAAATGAATTATACTTTTGTGGAAGGAGCTGAAGCAGTGGGCTGGAGACTGCTGTCCTGCACTTGGCTTCTCTCCTGTATCAAGCAAATCCAGTCAAAACAGCAGCAGCGCAAATTCCCCTTGGCACCCCGCCCTGCCCACTGTATGCCCTCAATCCTGACCTGGCAGAAACTGCCTGCAGAGCAAGGAGATGGTAATTTGGTCTCCATGTCCATTCTGTCCTTGGCACTTCTGAGGCAGCAAACAAGACAGCAGCTAGCAACAGAGATTTTTATAGAATCATAGAATGGTTTGGGTTGGAAGGGACCTTGAAGATCATCTAGTTCCAACCCTCCTGCCATGGGCAGGGACACCTCCCACTAGACCAGGTTGCTCAAAGCCCCATCCAACCTGGCCTTAGACACCTCCAGGGAGGAGGCATCCACAACTTCCCTGGGCAACCTGTTCCAGTGTCTCACCACCCTCATAGTGAAAAATTTCTTCCTGATATTTAATCTAAATCTACCCTCTATCAGTTTAAAATCATTACCCCTCGTCCTATCGCTACACTTCCTGGTAAAGAGTCTCTCCCCATCTTTTCCATAGGTCCTCTTTAGGTTCTGGAAGGCCACTGCAAAGTCTCCCCAGAGCCTTCTCTTCTTCAGGCTGAACAACCCCAACTCTTCCAGCCTGGCTTCATAGGAGAGGTGCTCCAGCCCTCTGATCATCCTCGTGGCCCTCCTCTGGACCCGCTCCAACAGCTCCATGTCTTTATGATGTTGGGGGCTCCAGAGCTGGATGCAGTACTCCAGATGGGGTCTCAGCAGAGCAGAGCAGAGGGGCAGTCACCTCCCTCGACCTGCTGGCCACACTGCTTTTGATGCAGCCCAGGATACGGTTGGCTTTCTGGGCTGCAAGTGCACATAGGCGGCTCATGTTGATCTTGATCTGTTTTATGATCTTTGCACATTTTTTCTAAGAATGGATCTGTCAGCCCATTAATTTCACCTGCTGTCACCAGCACCACCTCCTACCAGATGCTACCTTAGGTAAGGCGACTCTGTCAATGGCCCTTCTTTCACCAAAGTTATTCCCCACGGTGTTCAATAGTATAGAGATCGTTGGCAGCAAAGAGCAGGTTAAAAGACTGAATTGCTGTGGGAATCTGTCTGCTGGGTGTCCAAAAACCACAGTCCTGGGGGGCTTGCTAAGTCGCAGCTACCCATCCCATTGGCAAGGCCTTCTGCTATCTTTGGCTAGCTCAGAAACTCTCCCCTTTCCCCTTTCTTGGAGGCTGAGGCTGCAGTGGCACAAGTTTTGGACTGTTCTTCAAGAATTGTTCAGCATATGCCTTTCCATTGACCACATGGGACCTGTGTGCGAGATATCGGCAAGCTATGGTTTCTCACGGTATTTAATGCCATTTGGACTCTTGTGTAGTCATTGCTTTTCAAAGCCTCAGATAAGCTGAAGACTGATTCTCAGAGGTCGCATTTCCCTCTGTGAAGAGTTTCAGAAAATACACGGCTTCATCCTAGTGGGAATGAGGCCTTTCTTGGTAATCGGTTGTGAAACTCACTCCCACCAAAGATTAGACAAAGATCTTGGCTTGTTATATGGTTAGGACAGTGCACAATGCCAACTTTTCTGTAAGTGTTTCTTTCTTGAGGTTGCAGAAGTTGAGTGATACACTCAAGCTCATCAGAGCTGTTTTCAGCAAAGCTACTAAGAAACTCAGACCACCAATATGATTTAAAAAAAGGAAAAAGTAATACTAGCTTGTTGAGGGTTACTATGCCCTTCCCTGAACAAATACCTTCTTTTCCATCTAGAAATCTTGTCTTGTAGGTATTTAAATATTCTGCTTACTTCTCTGGAAAGGAGGAAATCTCAGATGTTTCTCCCAAAACAGGGAGATCAGCTCTCTTGCATGCAATATGTAGACCTCTGAGATGTGCTAGATCACAGATACCTCAGTGATCTTAGTTTCAGCATGTTTGGAAGTCATCAGGCAAGCTATGGACAAGTACGTCATCCGTATTGAGTTTGCACAGTGAGTTGAATGCATCCCAGACACATCAGATTGCTGTTATGCTAGAGTGCGCACAGCTTTTTGCATCTAGAACTTCTTGGGACAGAAAGCAAGAATCCTGACTTTGTCAGATAGGGAAGTATGGTCCAGTTGGTGGCTCATGACTCAGATTTAGCTTGTCATATGCCTTATCTATTTGATCTTCTACCTTTGCCCTCCCTTGAAGAGACAGAGAACAGCTGTTTCGAGTGCTGGACACTACCTCACCAGCTGAATGCTGTTGCTGCCCCTGTTGCAGTCCCACCCTGTTGCTAGCAGTGGCTAGTAGGACCCTGGGAGCCAAGGCAGCTCAGGCTGTTGGCTATGGACTTTCCTAAATCCTGACTGTGTCTCCTTTGGCTGCCTAGGCTGGAGTAAGGTACATATTCAAGAGTTATCTCACTTGTTGTTGGACATACTAGTGCCAGTGAGTGCCAGTGAGGAGCTGAGGCACTTAGGTTCTAGTCTCCAGGTCTGAATCACATTCAGTTACGTATTCGTCAAGTCCATGCATTCCCAGACTATAAAGCAATGGTTAACCTTCCTACTTGATGAAGTCCTGAGAAGATGAATTTCCTTTAAGTCATAGTCACTATAATTCCCTTGCGTCTTTACAGGATGGAATGTACTGGACAGAGTAAAGCAGACCTTTCTCTGCTCGCCTTGGGTGCTCATCCCAGGATTGGATGTGCTTTGACACAAGGTTTTCTTTAGAAAAAGAAACTCTGAAAGTGAAGAGAAAGGAAGAGTCCTTTCCCCAAAGCAGCGGTGTGATTTCTAGTCCTGATGGCCTAGGTGTTTTGAGGAGCTCATAGGCATGGAGGCCATAGCATTTTTAGATGTTAAGGTAAAAGCAGTAGCTTTTTTGCCCATTAGAGATCCCATGATGGGCAGCATGACTTTGTCCTGGTGCAATTATGGGAAGTTTAACTGCTTATGTTAGTGATTTACCTCAATGTCCAGTTAACATTTAGAAGTTAATTTGGCTATGGCAGATAACGGTGTTTTTCCTCAATTTTCTCCCTTGAGGTAAACACCTCCATAGCAGGGGAAGCTAACAGATTGGAGTTCCACTCTGAAGCAGTTCTTTGGTCTCATAGTCATGTACACCATTGCCATTTTCAATTTACATCAATAAACCAGGTTACAGATAATTCAAGAGCAGATATGTGTATGCTAAATAATCTCTGGTAGGGAGGGCAGTAACTTTCACAAGAGGGTGGGAACCAGCAGCTGTAAGTAAATAAGCTGTAACTGTAAGGCCAGCAGTATCTGAGGTGCTGCAGCTCCATTCTCCTGCAAACGTGAACTGAAGCCCCCAGCTAGCTGCTACTGTTGTTCCCTGGAGCTGCGGAAATTCCATGTGTGTACATTTATGGGCTGAGATTTTCAGAGGTGACAGAAGGAGATGGGTGCACAGCTCTTGTTGCCTGACCACCCTAAGAGATGTCTGACAGTCCTAGCCCATAATATGGGACATAATTTAGAATAAAAGGTGCAGTGTAAACGTTAGGGAATTCCAACGTGACCCCATTGCTTCACTGCAACAGGGTTTCGGGGAACCTGATTGTACATAATGTTAGTGAATGGCAACGATGGCTTTAATCAAACAATATTGCCATAATTTTGCTTACTGCTAAATAATTTAATGTTGATTAATTAGATGTTAACTAGCTGTGAAATTTTACAGTCTGGTCATTTGATGGGAGACTTGCCAAATTGTGGAGGCGCTTAAAGTGCCTTCTTAGGGCTAGTGAAGCTTTTCTTATGAAGTGGAACTAGCATCTCTCTGCTTTGCCTTATATTGACTGCACTTATTTTTTAATTCGCCGTGAAGAGTTTAGGGGAATGTAACCTTAATGTTACCAGTGAGACCCTGAAAATGTTTCTCTGGTTCTGCAACGAGGGCCTCTGCTATGTTTATGTAGCAGTGGTCTGACGAAGCTTTTGTAGCCTTGACATTTTGTTCTTTTGACTCAGTGGGACAATTTCTTTGGAAAAGCGGAATTGGGTCCATACATTGTGTTTATCACCCCCAAGGGAAATAGCTGAAAAATATTGTGAAGGACTCCTAGTCTAGTTCTTCTTTGGAGAAGGGAAGGAATTAATCTTTATTCAGACAGCTGGAGTATGGGTCAAATAAACAATACAGTTAGTTGCATTGACATGTAAATGAGTATTACAGTAACTCAACAAAAACCTAAACCAGAATACAGTAGCATTGCTGCTCTGTAATACCTGTACATTTGTGGTGCAAACAAAGTAGCTGCATAAATATAGTGGAGAAAATTTGATAGCAAGGACTTCAGCATGACCATAATAATTCACTTGGCAACCCGAATTATGATTAAGTCTCTAGTGCCTATGCCTTGTTCCTATTAATACCTATGCTACCAGGTTAAAGCTAGCCTGGATTTGCCCACATATGCTACTCCAGTGTAGACAAACCATTGGAGCATAACACTGGATTACAGTTGTTTAGGTGGTCATGACAATGTAAAAGCTTCCAGTCTTCCTCCAGCTGTTCTTTCCAAGTCTTGTACAAAAGTTATCACTACCTCAGTCGTGCAAATGTGAATGATATAAAAATGATTTTTAAAAAAGTTTTAAACCCAAATTGTTTTACTGATATATTTTAACGCGTGTGCCCAAATCTGTTTTCAGCTCAGTGAGGAGACAGAAAACTATGGGGGCAAAAGGGGATAAGTTGTTTAGAGAAGTCAGGAACTTATTCAGCTGGATAAATTGTTTTGTGAAGCTGTCTTCTGAGGAGAAGCAAACACGAGAATAAAATAATTGCCAGCTTTGTACGACTATCTCCTGGTAAATCAGAGGATGCTTTTGAATATATGGTGTGCAGGAGATGACAAATGTAGGAAAACATAAAGGGAGGAGTGCACAGCTCGTGTAAACTGGTATGAATGTATTACACATGTAGGGCCAAGTGTATTCACAAAGGCTCAATATCTGTTGCTACTTCAGAGGGAGGGATTCTACTTAAAAGGGGGAGTTACAGAGAGAGAGGCAAGCCATTCTGACAAACGGACTTTCTTTCACCCATAAGCTGTGGTGAAGGCAGTACTACTGTTAAGGATTTTTGTAAAAACTGTGGGAAACAACACAGTCATTTTGAAGAGTGATTTATGATCACGTATTTAAATACTATGCTGTTGTGCTTTCCGTTAAGAGCAGAGTGAAAGCGGTATGTCCATCCCTAATGCTGTCAATGTTGCTGCGAATAGTGGAGCATTCTGTCATCTCGCCTGGACTGAATCTTTGTCCCACTAGAATTATCTGAATGCTACAACTACTAGTCTAGGAGATGTCCCAGGTGATGCACTGCCCACTGTACTTCATGGAAAACCCATCCTAAATCTATCTTTCACTTGCTTCTGAGTTTGTACTTTAAAAAAAAAAATCACAGTAACTGGATTTTATTGGTTGTTTGCTTGGATCTTCTGTGGCATCATTATCTAATGCGGATGGTAGTTTTTCTCTAGGTGGTAATATGTGTGCACAATGGCAGAGTGGGCAGCAATGCCCCAGTGTTGTGCTAAGTGGAAAACAGAACTGGATCTTCTGAAATAAATGGGGCGATGGTTTATTTTATTTCCTTTACCACCTCCTCCTTCACCCAGCTGAACGGGCAAGTTGAATGGCCATGGGAATTGGATTGAATGGAAATACTACACATTCTAACATGGCTGCTTTTTCTGCTAGTGCTTTTGACATCACTGTTGGCAAAATGATGAATTCTTCTGTGACAGTAACTCTGTGCGATGGGAGCTGCTGGTGAGTGTTGAGGTACAGAGATGCCCCAGGTCAACTGTCTAGGAGCAAAACTTTTAACGTGAAAGGAATGACAACAAAGCGCAGCTTCTAGCAGTTTACTAGTTACTGCTGTAGTTACTCAAACCCAGCATTCACTAGAAGAAGCAGTCCTGCCTTCTTCTGCTTTCCCCGTTGCTGCCCATCCTCCCAACACATGTTCTTTGTCTGAACACACACAAGTACTTCTAAATCAGGATCAATTGATCCCCCTGAGAACTAGCTGAGCAATTCCTCAGTGAGTCTTGTTATACAACTACAGAAATGTTTGTGCCAGTACAGGAGGAATGAGGAGGCAAAAACTGCTCTGGGCCAATGAGACTGCTCTCTCTTGGTGTCAGGACCAGCCTGGTATTATCAAGCTATAACTCTGAGGTGCAGTTTCCCAAGAGGCTCAAGCCAACCTGAGTATGTGTTCCTACCAAAATAGGCATTCCTTGTGCCCTCAGCTTTTGTGTGTTTTCACCTGTTCCAGCCCCTGCAGCTTTGTGAGGATCCAAGTGAGCTTGCTCGTCTGACTGAAAACTAACCCAAAACCACAAAAAAAATTGTTTTGGCTGGGATCAGCTCTCTCATTGGGCTAACCACAGAGTCATACAATTGCTAATGGTGGCACAAAGGCAGCAGCGTGCTTGTGTGGCTACAGATGGGGAGAAGGCTGGATTGGCACTTTCTAGATTTCACTCTTGTGAAATTGCTACTTAAGAGAAATAAGCTAAGAGAATTATCTCATGTCAGAGGAGAGACAGATATCTTGTACGGCATACCACATTATTGAGGTGGTCCAGTTCCAAGGCTAGCATTGCTTGTCTTAAGTGCTGCTCTAGATCTCAGATAAAAACCCTTCACTGATATTGGATAAGAAAACCATGCTAGAATGGCATCTAAAGCAGCCCTGTTCACACTGTACTCACTGTAACAGGAATACACTTCATTCAGTTTCCCGTTTCCCTCAGTTCAGCAGGAAGAACAGAATAGTCTGAAGTAGCCTGTGGGAACTGACCATTGCTTTTCTGCTGATGTAAGCTAGCACCTGGGCTTGTGGAGTACAGAGAAGCTCTACCCTTTTAGTTTTGAAAGGCAGGAAGCCGATCTGGGCATTCCCACACAACCTTTGTGTTTTCAGAGTTTAAGGGAACTGCCTCTCCTTTTCATAAGCGTGGTTTGAATGACCCCTGGTGGAAGCTTCAGACAACGAGGATTTTTAGGAGTTGGGTCCCAACATGAGGCTTCAGTTGGCCAAGCTTAGGCACCCACATTTGAAAACTGTGGCTGCTAATGGGGATGGGTTTGTATTCAGGTGGAACTGGGCTGGATCCATCAGCAACCTACATCGCTTCTGTTTCATCCTGTCTACTTACATTCTTCATGTCATAGTACCTGAGCCTAATGAGTGTATGTACTCACACATTCCTTCTCTCTGTTCTGTCTCTTACCTGCATATCCAGGGTGGAAAAGCTTTATTACAGTGCTGTACCCTTATTTTTCCTCCTTAGTGAGGCAGCCAAGTCTAGCCTGTCTGTTGCATTGTTCTGTCTCTATAGTGCCCTCCCATCTGCGCTCCACATGCTCTGTGAGTACCTCCATGCTGTCCCAGCACTGTTCAGTTATGATAAATATCCACTAAGGCAAGGGGCTCTGTCATATGTTTTTAATGTTAGGAGGATATTCCACCCGATTTTCCCAACGTATATGCAAATCCCTACCACCATTTTCTGAAGTGGGAACTGGATTTTAGGGCATACTCTTCAGATTTCCCTTGCTTGCTTGATGCACACTGATCTGCTTAAGGACCTTGGGACGCTCCAATACCTTACAGTCTTGGCTATGCAAGACCTCTTTGGGTAATGGTGAAAAAACACCACAACTATCTATTGATAACCATCTATTTTTCTTGCCTTTTTTTTTTGGCAGGCTGATTTGAACACCAATATTGAAGATGAATCCAGGTCTTTCTATGGCGTTTCCAGCCAATATGAGAGCCCAGAAAACATGGTCATTACGTGTTCCACCAAAGTATGTTCCTTTGGAAAGCAGGTGGTGGAGAAAGTGGAGGTAGGGAGCAGATACCTGGGTGCAAGGTTCTCTCTGGCTGCTGTTTTTCACTTCAAGTATTTGCATCCTGCGTATATCTCAAGGCAAAATATATCCCATGCTTGTTGTCAGGGAGATAGATGCCATAGATTATTATTTCTGAGACACGCAACTGTAAGATTGCTCCAGCCTGCAACATGGCCTTGTCTCAGGGCTTCATTGAAGGTCTGGTAGTGTTTGCTATATTTTTCATTAAATCTCAGTTGCTGAAGATGCGAATACGTAAGACTCAGCTCTGGTGATTCTCTGGGTTTTTTTGGGGAGCAAAGAAAAGCTAGGAAACCTTGACCCTTATTTTGTAGTCCAGAAAGGTGAAAACAAAGAGGCAACACCTCACTCTCATCAGTGGTTTTAAACAGATCATTTAAAGATTATAGCCATTAATTAATAGACTGTAATAGTTTAGAGACTATAATGTTAGTGCTTGTACACTTACAGCTCAAGCAACAGTGGAGCTGCATGATTATGCCTATATCTGGCACTGAAGAAATTCTTTCTTATGCCACATTAAGCTTCTAAGAGAGCTGCTCCGACCTGCTTCCTACTGCTCTCTTTCTCAAGAAGCCTTTAGATGCTGGAAGAGTGGCTGTGTGCAGAACACCAGGTGTTCTCGTGTCATACATCCTTCCCCCAGACCTGTCTCTAGTCATGTGGCAGATATGCCTGAAGCCTGGTTATGTAGTTGCATGATGGGATAGATAGGCCAAAGAAAGGTGCCATGGTGCACAGGAAAGGAGACCAAGCTCTTGAGGTGAAAGGAGGTACTGGGCATTTAAAGGTCTGTGAAATAATAGAAGATGAAATGTAGAAGAGCTAAGATACGGATTTGAACAAAAAAATCCCTCTGTGTAACATTGGCCAGACCCTCTCCTAAGGGGGAGCAGAGATACTATGTTCTCTCTCACAGGTACCAGAAGGCTTTAATCCTTTCCAGCTGTGAAGCACACGATTACCATCATTACAAGGAGCTTCCTGGTCTCGCTAAAGCAGCAGTTTTTAACTTTTTCAGTGTATCCACACCTAGCAGTTTTCAAGTAGAGATATAGACCATAGTATAGTTGACAATTGGTCTACTCCTTTTAGTTACCTTTCACAGCTCCTTGGGAGTTTGCTGCTCGTAAGCTGGAACCCACTGTTCTGAAGAAAAAAAAAATCAAGCCAAAGAAATTAGAGGGCTCAAGGAGACCGACCTTGGTGCGTAGTACTGTAGAGGAATGATTAATCAGTCCATTACTGTCAGTAAAATTACTTGAAAATGACATTGTAATTTTTCTGTTCTGAGTCCCTTTATGTGATTAATACTACTAATGTTACAATGTTAGTCCCATATGGCCCTTTTATGTTTTACATTGCAGACAGAGTATGCACGCTATGAAAATGGACACTATTCCTATCGCATTCACCGTTCCCCTCTCTGCGAATACATGATAAACTTCATTCATAAACTCAAGCACCTTCCTGAGAAGTATATGATGAACAGTGTGCTGGAGAACTTTACTATCTTACAGGTGGGACTTTCAACTGTTTTCATTGGAGCTTGGAAACATGTAAGCCCCATGCAGGAGTTCACTGCAGTGACTCAAAGCAGATTTCCTTTTACAGCTCAGCATCTAATTGAACTTAGTATCTCTCGTGTATCGCACCTCAAGACCATTTATGGAGCTCTAGAGATAGTAACTCATGCAGAGAAGCAGCAGAAGAATTTGATAGATCTGAGTAAGAAAGAGAAAAAAAGAAAGATAAAGGCAGAAGTCACGAGGCAGAGAGATAAAGAAAGGACAAAGATGCAAAAGTCAGTGAAGGAAATGTTCATTCCACTATTGGACAAACATTGAGGTCTTTTCTGTGCCCCGGCCCTTTTTGCAAGGTAAAAAAAAACAAGAGCACCGTTAAGTCGCTATACAATTTTGTCATGGGAAGAGTTCTTCACTGACCAGGTAGGGAAAAAAAAAAAAGTTTTTTCCTCAGGACCATCCTGAACCTGGAGAGAATATGGAGGCACATAAAGGAAGGGACATGTTGGGGAAAGCTCTGTGACACCTTCATGAATCACTGCAACCTCTAGGTAGGGCAGTACTGCAAGGCTACAGCAACTCGATTTGCATTACTGTCTGTGTTATACCAGGAGCCTTTCCAGGCTCGGATGCAGCCTAAATCTGGGAAGAGGGCAAAGACAGCTTAAAAAGTGTTTTTTCCTAATGGACTGAGTTCTGTGCTTGCCTCTACAAGACGTGTCACAGATCTTTGTCCAGAGAACTTGAGGTTGGGTAAGTAGAAGAAATGCTAGAGGCTGTATGAAAGAATGGAAATCAAGTGGTCTTCATTCCATCCTCTGGAAATCTTGTGGGACTTCATGCAACTCATTTCACTGCTCTGTGGCTCGGGTACCTCAGCTATAAACCACAAGGTTAATAAGGTACCTCACGGAGCTTTAGGAGGCTTTACTCTTTCAGAGTAGTATAAATGCTAAGAGATTTTTAAATGAGCAAAAGAAAACAGACTAGACCAACATCAGTCTGTTAAAATTACTAAGCAAGTTTGAAAACAGCTATTTTCTTTCTGTTTCCACAAGAATGGTTGGGCTTTGGTACAGTTCAAGCCTCCAGCTGGTGTGTTTCTCTTCTGCATTTGAATCGGTGCTGCTGCTGATAAAAATGTATCTATCTCCTGCAGGAGAGAACTGCTTGAAGCTTTAGCTATGGCACAAACTCAGATGACAAGAATGTGCAAAGTTGTGCAGTGACAGAGAGAGGGAAGCTGAGCTAGGAGCTCTAGATGCAGCGTTTAGCTCGTCCTCGCTGTGCAGTGTAGGCAGTGCATGCTTCTGAAACTAGGGCAACGCTGTTGCAGCACCATGCTGCTGACACTGAGTCACATTGCAGAGGAGCTAAGGTTCCTGAGGGACCGTAGGAAAAAAAATGGAAAAAAAAGGGCTTCTGTTAGAATGCATGAGTGTAGCAGCCATCTTTCTCCTGGTATCTACAGTGTACGGAATGGGAGGCGTAATGGAGTCAAACTTGTAAGTCTCCTGTAAAATGAGTTATACTCTATAATCCTCATGGCCTGTGTCTACCACTGACAAGCAAGGAGCAGATGGAGGGAAAGAACTGTTCATGGCTGTGATATATCAACACATACGTGAGCAGGAGTGGATGTGCCACAGAAGGTGGCTTCTCTACCCAACAAACAGCAAAAAGAGATTTTTCTGTGAAACACCTTCTCTCTGCTGAAATCTGCAACACCAGGAGGTGGGGAGTAGAGGACCTAGTGAACCTGCTTCCACTTATGTGGTCACTGCTTGGTCACAGCTTTCTTTTCTCCACAGCGGACTCTGCTTACCTCCCTGTATCTTCACTGCATTGTAGTCCTGATGCTGCAAAAGTGCTTTGCTTGGGTGCGTGGGCACACAGGCTGGGGGTTGTGGTGGCCAAGCTGTGTATCATTCCTGTGCTTCTCTGTTCTCTGCCTATTACTGAGTTTTTGCTTTATGTTAAATGTGTTGGAATACGTAAGCAGAGAAACAGCAGTTGCCATCTCAGCTTCTTCTCCTTTTCTGTCTAGGTTGTGACAAACAGGGACACACAGGAGACCTTGCTGTGCATAGCATATGTTTTTGAGGTGTCAACTAGTGACCATGGTGCCCAGCATCACATCTACCGACTGGTGAAAGACTAGAGACTCTCTGCCCTGAGTCGTCCATGGGATGCATGTCTAAGGAAAAAAGCCTGTGCTTGAACAACCCCTGCCCCCTCATACCAAACTGAAAAATAAACTGAAGATATTGTGTATTTTCAGAAAAGCACCTCTGAGCTGTTTTGTGATTGACCAGGGTCAAATAAGTTTGTATCTCCAGGTTTGTGCAAATGGGGAAAAGACTTGGAGTCAAAGAAACAGGCAAATAACTGCTTCAGGGTTTCACCACAAACAGCATTCTCTGTAATGTATTTCTCACAGAGCACACACAGGGTGTGATCATACACATAAAAGAAGTGGTATTCATCTGAGCATACAGGTAGGGCAATGTCAGCAGCTTCCACAAGTTTGACCATATATGAACAGGTTGAAAATGTTCATGCTACATTCTGAGTGTGTCTTGAGTGTGTGCACTTGTGTACATTCATTTGTAGGTCAACACATACACATACATGCTTACCATAGATTTATAGAGATGTCAGTTAGACATGTGTGGGCACATGCATGTGTATAGAGATTGCACGTATAACCTACATATCTGCCTGTCTAGCTGTCTATCTTAGCAGGTGTGCAGTCACAGGATTCTTCAACCTTCCTCCTGTTAGAGGCTGGATACTGTTTCCCTCTCTTCTGTGCATGATAGTAACAGACCAACCTTTCTTTTGTCTTTTAAATGAGGTTATGCATAGAAAATTGGATATATTAACTCACATTTTCTTGCCCAGCAAATTTCCTCCGTGTATCAGGTCTGCTGACTTGACTGACCGAAATAATTCTTGCTGCTTTTTCTCCTGTTCTTCCCGCAGTTAGCGCTGCTCAGGGAGCTAGATTCTGCTCTCTTCTTGTGCACCAGCAAAATAATTGTTCACTGAGATCAAATTGTTCCACCTGTTAGTTGCAGACAGTGAAGTGCACAAGTATTGCGAAGAATGCCATTTGCCCAGCAAATTGCAGGAAAAGAATGAGAGAGAATATCCAAGGAAATCAAACACAGTCTCTCTGCTTTACTTGTAAACTGAGGTTGTTTACTCAAGAATCACTGAGAGGCAATAATCTTGGTCCCCACAATGATGATGCAGGGGAAGATCCAGCCATTCATGTTACTGTGAGGGAAGAGGTGGGCTGCATGATGCTCTCTAGCAGCTACTGAACAGGCAATTAATTGGGCACAGGCACAGTCCGATGGCACAGATTTGAATATACGGTGTTACATTTCCTCTTTCCACAATGCATCACAACACCTTAGGAAACACCTCTCACGCTTATTTTGGATGTTTCCATCCTTGCATTTTTGGCACAGAGAAAAGTACTCACTGCCATCTGAGGCATCTGAGATACCATCAGAAATCCAGGGTTTATTAGAATGCCAGAAGGTAAGGGGTTCAGACACACAGAGATGAAATCTCACTTCTTTCAAGAACTCATAAGCCTGTTGGTACTCCCTTCTACATCTTTCAGTCTGCCAGTTAAATGGCTCTGTGGACTCCATGAAGACACTGTACAACCCTCCCACAGCATATGTAGAGGCCTGCAGACTTACATATCTCCTCCAGCTCCCTACCATCTTCCTGTCCTTTAAAATGTTTCATTTCTGTACTTGAAATTCTAAGTTGTATCCATTTACAAGGTACTCCAGGAGTCTTCTCACAGATTGAAGATTTTGTTTCCTGCACATCTAAATCTCAACTGCCTTTAAGTTTAAATCTTCCACTCCTAGAGAATATTCTTCCCATATTTTATGGACTCAAATTAATCCTTTGAGTACTTGAAGGTCTCAGTCTCCACTGGGCTTTTTCATAAGAATTGTTGGATATTTCCCATCCTCTCATTGAAATTCAAGAAAAATATCAGCCAGCCACCTTCCAGTATAAAGGAGTTATAATTGAGTTATAAATTGAGTTAGACAGTTTATTATGGTAACATTTTGATACAGGATCCCCCCAAAATTTTTGTCTGAAGTATGGGTTCACATTGCTGTGGCTGTCAGCAGTTAGATGAAAAGCAAATGACTAAAAGACCATTAACAAAGATGACAGATGAGTGTGTTACTGAGGGGAAGGCATGTACCGAAAAAGATATTTCAACATCATCAGTGATCTGGAGGAGGGAGAAAGCAGCAGGGTAAATTAATCTACATATAGGACTAAAGGAGATTTTTGCAAGCCAAGTATGTATAGAGAACTTGAGCAACTTGAACATCATTGAAACACTAGGCTTGAACTGGGCGAATAAATAGTAAGAGTGATTTGAAATACAATTTAAAAGGTTCTTAAAAGAATGAAAGAAAGATGGCAAATGAAAGGTAAATTATCAGAAAGATAATTTGTAATAATATGCCTGAGAGATACATAGTCAGAATATGATCCAAAATTGGACAGTATAATGGAACTAATTGCCAAAGGACAGATACACAAATACAAAACCTCAGTGATGGAGATAAACATGAGAATCAGATGAAAGTCTCATGGTGCTACCCACTCAATGAAATGGAGACATACACTGGAGGATGAAGATTTCACTGCCTGTGGAAAAGGTGATGCCAGGCTCTACAAAGGGCATTTTATTTGGCCTCGCACGTGACTGGTCCTGAGGATTTCCATTTCAACAAAGATTTCAAACACAAGACCAGAACGTAGACTACTTGCAAAGCCCTACTGAATGCTTCATATACAGGTGGAATTTTGGAATGGAATGGAATGGAATGGAATGGAATGGAATGGAATGGAATAGAACAGTTCCAGTTGGAAGGGACCTACAATGATCATCTAGTCCAACTGCCTGACCAATTCAGGGCTGACCAAAAGGTGAAGCAAATTATTAAGGTCATTGTCCAAATGCCTCTTAAACACTGACAGGCATGGGGCATCAACCACCTCTCTAGGCAGCCTGGTCCAGTGTTTGACCATCCTCCTGGTAAAGAAATGCTTCCTAATGTCAAGTCTAAACCTCCCCTGATGCAGCTTTGAAACATTCCCATGCATCCTCTCACTGGATTCCAGGGAGAAGAGATCAGCACCTCCCTCTCCGCTTCCCCTCCTCAGGAAGCTGTAGACAGCAGTGAGGTTACCCCTCAGCCTCCTTCTCTCCAAACTAGATGATGCCATGAAGTTGGAGCTGGAGAAAGATGGTTTGGTTTTTGTTATGGGAAAAGGGGTCCATTTATTTTTTATATATAACGAATATCATCACATACACACCCCCACCCCAGCCCCCTGATCTTGCAGACTCTGCACTCCCAGAGGTTGCTTTTAAGGACTGTGCAGGGCTACTGCTGTTAAACTCTGTGCAGGAGCCAAAAGTGGCTAGTAAAGGACAGAAGCACTTTTTGCACCTATTAAGCAAAATCTGTATCTTCTTCCTGTGCACAAAGTTCCTGCTGTGGCTACTCTCTCCAACACAAACAAACGCCTTCAAGAACTGACTTCCAAAGAGCAATACAGAAAACAGATGCCGACAGCTCTCCATAACATCTGTATGCCTGGTAACCAGAATCAGTCAAGCTTGGAGAAAGACAAGCCAAGTACTTTAAACATCTAGAAAAGAGCATCTCAAAATCCCTGCTCTGTGCTCACATGAAAAATCCATGCAGGTGCAGTCCCGCTCTTCCCCATCGGGTGTCATTGCTAGCCACAGCAAGGTGACCAAACCACGGAATTAACTTCTCTGCAAACCAGCTAGCCCCCACAGTCGGCCACGTACGAATGAACAGCACCAACTGGCTACCGTCCATTAGCGATGCATGCACCTGCCTATTTCAGCCCTATGCAATTTCCTTCCTGATCTGTGGACCAAGTGTGGAGCAGACTAACTAATCAAATAAAACCTCACTAGTGAGAAAAAAGACTGACTCTTGGGGAAAAGTATTTTTGGCCAACACAGACGAAAAATACATTTTGAAATGGAAGCATGTACAGAGGAAGGGCAGTGTTTAGTCCCCAGCGATGGAAAATCGCTTGTGATGTGTATTAGTACACTCTGCAAACATGAGCCTGGTGCCTTGCATGTATCCACTGCAGGTTTACACCAGTACAGCAGACCCCACGGAGTAGTCCCTAAAGGAGATGAGCCTACTTAGTCCATCAGCTGATCATGAGTAAAACCACATTAGCACAGTTTTAAGATGTTATCAAAGCAATGAATACAAGCCAACATGCTGAAGAACAGATTAGATCTTAGGACAGCTGATTTAGGGACACTCACACAGGTTGTTTTCTCACTTAGTAGCAATGAAAACCTCTTCTCTGGCACTGTTCCTTTCTCCTCTTGCTCTTGGAGTTCACAGCTCCTTGGTGTCAATAACCAGGGTCAGCAAGAGACATCTACCTACCTTTCAAACTCAGTGGAGAAACAAACAGAAAATTCATGTGTCTGAGAGAGTTCATTTTTATGGAGGCTACCACATGAAGATTTAATAAAGCTGTGAGTCAAGAGGAGGACTGGAAATTCTGATCTGGACTAAAAGGCTCCTGTCCCCTTGCAAACTGGGTGAGATCCATGCAAAAATACTTCAAAAATGAAAGGACTGTAGAACTCTGTCCCGAAAGCTTCCTTTCTTGGAATTTCACCAGAAGAAACCAGACAGTACATCAGAACTAAGAGCCAGCTCCAATTTTGCTGGAAATAAAGGAAAGCAAACAACCAAAAGCAGCATATGTTAAAAAAGCTAGCCTATTTTCAAGAGGAAAGGCTAAATTAACTCTGAACAACCAACAATAAGTGAGGATATCAGAGTGTAATCTCTGTTGGGGCAGAAATACTAGAAATATTAAGCTTAGCCTATAAGAACTTGCTGTAAAATCAAAGGACAAAACAGCAAGAGCTGATTCCCCTGACCGCTTTACAGCCACGACACTGAAGCATTAGAAGATAAAGTGACAAAACAGGGATCTAAATATCCATGCTTTCTTTAGAAAAAAGCAGCTCAGAAGTTTCCATTCAGCTGTGGCTCCTTTCTTTTCAAACCCACACACTTCAGTTTATCAGCCCTTAATTGTGCAGCTACATCTGCGTGTGTAATCATGTCAAACTCCATTACTGAAATGATTTCACTGAAAGATAGTCTTCTGAGATAAGACACAACAGACCATGGGTCTGAGCAACACAGAACTAGGTAAGACAGGAGCCCTCCCTGCACTTCAAAGCCAAAAGAAACACTTCAGGTAAGACAAGTTCATTCGAATTAATTCATTTATCTGTGGTGAGGGGGTGGGAACTTCTTAAGCTGACATTACCAACAAAGAAAACACATAGGTAGGCCTAGAGGCAGAGGTCGGGATTGAATTTAAATCTCTTTCTACTTCAATACCTATACCCAAGGATCATTATTTCCTTGGTATTACATACATGCTTTAGCCTTTGGTGCAGTGACTTTTTCTTCCCCATTATCCAGCTCATTTTTTCCTTGGTTCTTTGACATCTCGGACCAGGTGAAAGAGTTGAAGAACTTGAGTGATGATAGCAAAGAATAAGAACTGGTTCAGACAGGTGAGAACACCCTCAAACTTGCTCTAAAGCTGTAGCAGAGGCAGAGAGAACACGTACTGAGCCTCCAAGAAGCTGCCAGGGAGTGATACTGCTTCTTCAATCCTGCAAGCACAGTCTACATCAAAACCAAGTTGGCAAGACAACTGGCATGCTTGTAATGGAACAGCAAGAGCAGGGCTTCTCTGCAAGAGAAGGCTAGCCAGAAGCGTAGGTTGGCCACAGCTCTGTCAATAACTGCACAGACTGGGGTACAGTCCCATAGCATCTAAGCAGGTGAGCAGAGCAAAGGTTGCAAAAGGTTCCATTGACAGTCCAGTCACTGTCAGACAAAGGCCACATCAGGGCTGAAGTCAACCCAGGATTAGACACAGACAAACCTACAATATAGTTCAGATGACTAGAGTGCCTAGATCTGAGCATAGATAAAGCTCCTGGGCTAAGGAGCAGTGGGTACACAGACTGAAACCCCAGGTAAAGCTAGGCAGGGCACCTGAGGCCTATTAGTGCATTCAAGGCCCCAAGAGCAGCTTCCCCTCCCACCATGGTGTGTCCCACACCTTGCAAACATCTCCTTTTTTGGACAAATCTCTTTGACACCAGATTGAGGTCTACTACACTGGTAGCCATGTTTTGCCTGCATTTGGGTAATTGAACATGCTGATTCAGCAACTAGTCAAGACTCCAGATCTGCAATCCATACCATTTTTGGCCTCTTAAATGAGCCACAAAGTACTGGTGCTCATTCTGAGGAAAATAAGCAGTGCATGATTGAAGGAAGCGCCCTGCTCACCTCCTTCAGATGGGCAATATAGCAATAATGATGGGAAGAACCTGAATAGAGCAGAGCTAGAGAATCCAGATGGATGATCTCTTTCCGCTACAAAGAGAAGCACTTACTTTCGTTTTCAATCTCCCTAATTTCCCCACAGTACTCAGTACATTGCCATGCTATTACTTTATCTAAAGTTGGTGGCTGGGACCCAAAGCAGTCTGTCTGTTACAGCAGAGGCGGTATACCCAGTGAATCACACTGGAAAGTTGTGTGTCCATTTCTAGATGCCTGAAACTCAAAGCTGTTTTCAAAAACTGTATGTAGCCTTTAGGTTTGCTGGTCAGATGCCATAGGTTCAAGTACACTGCTGATGAGGTGCAACTCTTTCTGTTCCTCATTGTATGGACAACAACAGAGTGCTCCCATGTCAGATTTGGTCACATGCAGAACACAGGTAGTTGAAGCAGAAACAAAAGTCTGAGATTACTTTCCTCAGCTTACTAGTATATTGAGAGGAGATCTGCAGCCTAGTGCAGTCTCCTTGGTAGAAAGTGCATCTACAGTATCAGCCACTCCAGTCCCCAGTTTCAGAGTGATCCTCAAGTTCTTCCCTAAGTGATTGTCAAGTTCATACAAAGCTCCCATATATTTTTTATCTTCTTTCCAAGCATTTTTTACCTTCTTTCCAAGGTAGTCTCCAAATGATGACTTGATTTCATCTATTCACCTTTGACTTGAACTACAGAAATCCCATATACCTGGGTATAAAGCTGCTTGCGCTTATGCCAACAGGTAAAGAACAAGACATCATGCTGTCTCTATTAAAACAAACAACGAACCAACAATGACACCACCACCAAAACTGCCAAACTTGACCTCATTGTCTACTGGCATCCTGCACCGCTCATCTTTGAGGAAGTGGGTTATTTATCTCCAAAGTTTGAGCCTGAGATTGACAATAATTCTGGAATGCAGATCCTTCAGTCCTCAGGTACAATGGGAGTTACTGCATTAGAGCTAAGGTCCAGGAGATGGACCTTTTTTGGAGCCTAGAACCAAAGAACCAAATGAAATTCTCTCCACAGATCTCTTTATCTCCTGGTGCATTGCGAGACAGATTTCCTTCATTGCTTGCTTTAAGGTAAACATGTAGCAACCTTTGTGTACTTTTCTACTTAAATAAATGAAGAACAGAAAGCTGCTGTACATGCTTCTCTTCTGGGGGAGAGAAGAACAAACATGTGGCAGGTGACAGTTGCGTTGTTGGCAGCACTGCCACCAGGGTGCTTATAGTCTGTTGAACCGAGCCGTTTACAAAAATCCACATAGGACAGAATGGAAGGTATGGGAGAATATATTTGATGCGAACATGCCCTTGAATTGAGAAGCATGACAGCAACAGCAGCCACCAGAGAAGGAAATAAGAATACACAGGGGACCTAGGAACGGGAAACAGATCTTCCTCATGCAGAAATATTTACGGAAGAGCCTCGAGTTGCTCTTCATATGCTATAAAACGCAGTTCCCCCTAGGAGGCCCATAACTGCACTGGTCTATTTCCATAGGTACCTCTGCCCCAGTTCTCGGCTGCTTTCCCCTCACACACTTGGCTTAGTGGTCTGCGCCAGAACTTCCTCCAGCTGCGTTAAGACCCAAGAGACACCTCTGTTGGAGACAGTGTTTGAAATTGGTAACCTTTTTGTTGCACTGCCACTGACACCCAGACAAAGCCAGGTGGGGACTTTCTGTAGGATCTCAAGAGGATCTCCCTCATGGCCTTCTCCCATGGAGCAATGCAGATAACCCGCTGTGCAGACCGAAGCCTCCTGCTGCCAGAGCACTCAGACAGGCCCACCCGCTGTGCTACGTGCACACAGCAATATATCGGCAGTGGTGGGCTTGGGACCAACGAGCGGCTTAGCCATGGGTTTGCCATTCGCAGCAGCGGTCATCCAGGCGCCAAGCGGGTTACCCTCACCCCAGCCTCCCGCTGGCTCACCGCTTAGCGCGACTCCGGCCCTGCCGACGTGAACCCAGAGAGGCCTTCAGCCGCAGGCCCCTCACGGCAGGGCGGACAGCTGAGGGAGGGAGTGAGGCGATCAGCTCCGCCGCAGCCCGCGAACTCTTGAGAGGCTGCGGGGGGGGAATGCCCCTTGGGGTTCCGGGGGGCGCCCGTGGAGTGCGTGGGCGGCACAGGGAGCCGGGGTGGGCCCCGGGCGAGCAAGCTCTTGGCAAAGCTCTCAGAAAGGGAATCCGGCGCGGGATGGCGGCGGTCTCCCGCTCCGGGCGGCGCGAAGCGCGGCGGAGGACTGGGCGGGCGGCGCTCCCTCCCCTCCTTCGCGGGGCTGGAGCCTCCCCTGGGTAGCGCCCCCAGCTCCTCCCCGCTCGGTAGCGCCGGTCTGAGCCCCTCCTCCCGTTTCCGCTGGCAGGAGCTGGAGCCGTGTCCTGTCGTGCTCCTGCCGCTC
>VZSZ01009846.1:304173-340704 GCA_013398815.1 Ibidorhyncha struthersii | reverse complement strand
GGATGGCTCGTAGGGGTAAAGGGGCGCGTGGTGAAAACGGTACCCCCCCCCCTACACACACAAGGTCTGTATAATTTCTGTGAAAACAGGAAAGTTAGTTGAGAGGGACGAGAACGAGCCCAGCGGCGTCTGCGTGCGCGGTGCGGCTCTCCGCCCGAGAGCCCGCGTTGCCCATCTCTCACGGGAGCAGATGGCTTCGGCGGGGGGTTTCTCCCCACCGCCGGGGGAAAGACGCTCTGCGACAGCGCTGCTGGCGGGCGGGGGCTTCCTTCCCTCTGCCCCTGCACACCCCCTCTCCCCCCGAGGCTGTAGCGGGGTGTGAGGGCGCAGAGGCCAGCCGACCCTTGGGTGGGTGGGAGCGCGGAGAAGCCCCCCCTCCTCCGCCCCCGCGGGGGGCAGAGCACGCGTGAAACTGCGGGAGGGAAGCCCCGGGTGGCAGGAGGGAGGCAGCGGTCCCGGGGGCGATGGGGGAGCAAGGCCAGGGTGGGCTGACAGCTCTTGTGGGTAGCCGGCCGCAGGGGTGGTGCCAACAGCGCCTGCCGTCCCCCTTCTTAACGTAAAAGTCGACTCCAGCTGTGCCTTTTCCTGTTCGAGCTTTTGGAAACTTTTCTTGCTGGATCTTGGATACCTGCCTGTCACTGTGCTCCGGGATGGGAGGTGGGAGCTCCGTGAGCAATGCCACTCTCGAAAAGGCTTTCAGCTCCAGAGATTTCTGATGGGCAGAGAAGAGGACCAGTGGTATGGGGATGCTGTGTTGGGGGAAGACAAGTGTCTCCCTAGTGACAAGTGATAGGACGAGAGGAAATGGGTTCAAGTTAAGCCGGGGGAGGTTTAGGTTGGATATTAGGAGAAATTTTTTCACTGAAAGGGTTATCCAGCATTGGAATAGGCTGCCCAGGGAGGTGGTGGATTCGCCATCCCTGGAGGTGTTTAAAAAAAGGGTAGACATGGTACTTGGGGATATGGTTTAGAAGTGGTTTTGTCAGGTTAGGTTAATGGTTGGACTCGATGATCTTAAAGGTCCCTTCCAACCTTAACGATTCTATGATTCTATGATTCGAAGACCTAGACTGCAAGGGTGAATAAAGCTGCATTTCATTATTTAGTCCTTTTATCAACTCCTTTGTTCTGTGCTTTTACTCTGCATAGTTTTGTGGTTTGAACCACAGCAATGGGGGCACCTGATTTTCCTACCTGGCTGCACTGAGCTTATTTTAAGGCTTTGGGGTAAGTCACCTGGGATTTGACTGGGAAGAAGTCAGATAATCTCCAGAACAGCCATGAGAATTGAATCATGAGGCTTGTTTGTGCTGTTACTCCTAGATGAGCCTAAACTTTACCTGTGGATGCCAAAACTTAGTATATTACTGTAGTAAAGTTCTTAGTAACAGGTGCCACAGGTAGTTTATATGATTTGTTTGTTTGTTAAGTTGATAGATGAAGTTCTTTATAGCCGGTGCGTATAATGGCAAAGGATAATAGCCACTAAAGAAATGCATTCATATCGGTTATATCAGCACAGAATATGGGGCCAAAGTTAGCACTCAATAATTTAAAAAATAGCAAAAGATAAATTATCAGTGTAATATGCACGTGGTTGATAACACCAAGGAAAAACACAGTCCTCATAGTTCTACACCCTTTGCTTCCATTGTGCATTTTTATGAGCTCCACGAGTGAAAACTGATGGAGCTGATGTAGCTTCTGCCTCCATATCTTTCCCTTTCATATTTTTAGACCTGTGCTGTTCAAATTGCAAATCCTACATATGAGGCCTTTTCTATAATGGGGCTGTAGAACTTACGGCAAATTTGGTTTTGGGCATCTACACTTTCTTTAGAACTAATTCTCATGAATAAAGCTGCATGAGCAGACCTTGGGGTCAGAATATAGCTAATGCAGCATCATTTGCATGGTTTAGACAAAGCTCTGAGGTTAGAATGATCCTGTTCATCTCTCTTGAGGAGGGTAGAGGGTTAACTGGGAATGTCAGTGTTATTTTAGTTATTGTGGCTATTTTAACAGAAAATAGCCAGCAGAGATGCATATCCCACAGTCTTTGCTTTCCTTGCTTTTTTAAGTTACTTGCTTCCAAAGCATGCCAAACCTCAACTTGTCCATGAGGATATTTCCAACACAACTGCTTATTTTTAGAGTTTAACACCTCCTTCCCCAAATACACAAACTAAACCATTGCAATGAAGAAGTTAACCATGGGAACAGCACAAAATGAAATAGCAAGACAACACTGAGGCTGCAGCACTGCTTGGAGGTGTTACTTTCGCATTTGTGGCCCATGTGAAACTGGCAAGTTTGCACTACAGAATCCAAGACTGTGTCTCAGTATTACTCTGTGAGAGCTGGTATGGAGTTGGCTTGGCCTTGATCAGAAGAGTTGCCTGTTGCACTTGGGATTGACAATTGAAAACCCCTCTCAGTTTTTCACTTTTGTCATGTGTCAGTATTGTGCTATTTGCAAGGCAGTGTTGCCCCATTAGTGTTCTACATGGCAAGAATGTCACCACATTTATTGATGCATAAAAAGAGATGAGAACGCTTTAAAGAAGATAAGCATGAGCCAGCAGTGTGCCCTGGAAGCAAAGGCAACCAACAATACGCAGGGCTATATTAATAAGACTGCAACCAGTCTGTCAAAGGAAGTGATTGTCTCCCTGTACTTAGCATTTGTTAGACAGAGTCTAGAATACTGCATCCATTTTTCTGTGCTCAGAGACAAGAAAGGTATGGATAAACGGAAGCTAGACTAGTGGAGGGCCATTAGGACCGTCGGGGGCTGGAGCACGTGGCCCTCGGTAGGGAATGGGGAGCTGAGTGTGGTAACCCAGCTGGCAAGTCAGGTACCCCACCAGCCAGGGCCCCATCCCATGGTACCAAGTGAGGCAGCCAGTGCTGAGCAAGAGGCACCAGATCACCAGGCAGGTTCGTGGTGATAAGGCAGGTGCAAGATCAAGTCGAGATGTGAATCAGCAGGTCAGGATCAGGCCCAGTGATAGTGATTGGGGTCAGATACAGTCCAGTTACCACTGAGTAGGTAGTGATGCGGCAGGTCTGAGGTCAAGTGAGGACGTCACACCATGGGTGAGGGTCTGGATCAACAGGGTCCCTGACCATACACAGGCATGGCTGGAGACAGGCACACCTACAACATAGCTTGTGCGGGGACTGAAGGCCAAAGGCAGAGCTAAAATGGAACAGCTGAGGTCATGGGCGGAGAGTGGGGGTAGAGGCACCAGGTGAGGCTGATCAGAGCCTTTAAAGGCTTTTCACTGCACTCGGGGCCCACACTGAGGGAACTGGGCTTGTTCAGCCTGGAGAAGAGAAGGCTTTTATGGGACTCATAGTAACTTTCCAGTACTTAAGAAGAGGTTATCAGGAAGACAGAACTGGGCTCTTCACACTGGTACGTGATGGTTGGAGGAGGGACAACAAATGTAAGTTGAAACAGGAGGTTCAAGCCAGATATAATGAAAACTTTTTTTGCTATGAGGACAGTCAGGTGTTGGAACAGGTTGTTCAGAGGGGTTGTGCAATGTCTGTCCTCACAGATTTTCAAGGCCGAAGTGGATAAAGTCCTGTTGTGCCCTCACAGCTGACCCTGTGTAGAATAAAGTAAGAGTGGACCTAGATGACCTCATACTTAGTAAAGGAATTTTTTAAAAAATAAAAATTTTCCTTATTATGCTTAGGGTTTATGCTGGAAAGGTGTGCGTGTGGGCAGAGAGGCTGAAGATACTTTCTATTTGAAAACTTACTTTCCTTTATTGATTCTCAGTCTATATTTGTATATTTTGCCCATGTGTAACAAGATGCTCTGTTGAAGACAAAAGAGCTCTCAGGAGTGCACTCTGTCCTTCCTCTCCATCTCTCCTGCTTTCCTAAAGCTGTCTTGCAGAGACTGTTTCTGCTGGTCCTTGTAGCCTCTCTCAGGTGAAACTTGCATTTCTGAATGGCAGTGCTATGTTTCCTGGGGAAAAAAAAACGTCAAATCAGTCTCGTGGGTCACTTTGTCTGGTTCAGTGACATACTTTCTGTAGTGTGTTTGTAATGAAGCAGGACGTTGTTCTCCAGTGAAAGATGTTGGACGGTTTCCTCATTGCACAGGTGTTTCTGGGAAAGTCATGTGTCTCTGTGAGTGGTATATTGCCACAGTTAGACAGCACTGTGCTTCATGTGTCTTTCAACCCCTACCTCACCTTTCCTTCTCAGCCTGCTAAGTACTTCCTCTTCAGGCTCAATTAAACTGTTTCTTCTGATATTCCAAGCACTTGTATTCATTGCTATAAAAAATAAACCTTGAGGGCTAGGGTTTGTAGAATAAGGTGTGATCCTTGGGCAGGTCCCTGCTGCTTTTGCCTTGTCTGCAGGCACAGTAAGGCATCTGACCACTGTGCTTCACACAGAAGAAATAACAGATGGGAAACGTGGGATCCCCAGTAGGTGATGAGCTGCATTTTGGTGGCAGTGAGATGTATGCCTGTTGAGAAGGGGTGAAAAAATCTTATTGTTGAAAATCTTTTAAAATCAAGACTATAAAACAGATAGGCATGTTCAGGGGATAGCTCCAGGCAGATGAGGCGGACTAAATCATAAACATAGGCTCCAATAAGCCTTTAAGTGGACAAAGGTATTATTTAAGCTTAGCATTTCTTTGCAGCGGTGTGAGTATGATGTTGTGATATTATGATAACACTGAAGTAATAACATCAGTTTAAAAGATTTGGTTTGCATCAATCTTTCTTTCAAAAGGCATAACAGGAAAATTTTTCTTATTTAGGTTCTTTTGAAAGCACTTTTTCCTTTTGCTGTCAAAGTTTTCCTTTCTAGTGCAAACTCTGTCATGCTGTTCTAATGCCTGATATTTCTGAAGGAGGAAGTGACTAATAGCTAGGGTGTTTATTTCCATGATCCATGTTACAAATGCAAAAAAGGAAACAAACTGCATTAACTAGTGAAAAGCTGGTTATATTTCTGAGGCCAAGTCACTGTGTGTCTCTAGAATCAGCTGAACTCTGTGAACTGAGCTTTAGCTTCTACATTGATACTGTTTAAGTAGAACTGCTTTTACTGTGGACAGTCTTCACTGACTAGCAATTGCTTGGACTGGTCTTTGTGTACTCATAATAAGGATATGATGGAGTATATCAACTTCATGCAGGCATAGGACCACAAGAGCTGTGTTAGCCTTATGTGGCATGTCTGGGGAGGAGGCAGGGCTAGACTGAAGAAGGAGCTCAGGGGGAAGTAAGTGAAAATGCAGGAGTCTTGAGAAGGCAGTAGGCTACGGGAGAGGAAGTCTGCAGCCCTCCCCTGGGAGGAAGGTCTGAAAAGGAAGGATGAGGTGGTACACTGAACAGAGAGCTGAAATGTCACACCCAGCAGATTGGAAGGAGGCTTAGCTCAAAATCTGTCCTAGGGAACAGGGATCACCTCAAATCCTAGAGAGCAGAGGGCTCTGTGAGCTCTCCTTTATTTGGTGTCCTTCAAGTTCACTCCTAATTAAAGGGATTTGACCTGAAGGGTTGAGGGAGGTGAGGCTTTGAAGTTCAAGGAATCCTGTGTTTAGGACACTGGTGGGAATGACTCATGGGAACGAAAATGTTGTGACAAAGCTAGATGAGTAGCACTTTCTGATAGGTAGTTTTAGCTGTATTCAGGAGTTGCACTGTTCTTTACAACCTCTAGGTAATCGCTACTAATATCCAAATGAATATGACTATAGGGGGGCAAAGCCTGAGAGACAGCATTGCATATTCTAGTGTTGCTAACCCCAGTTCCTAGTCTTTTGCAATTTGGTAGTGAATGCTGACTCCAAGTGCCTTATGGCAGTATGTTGACAAACACTGTTTTTATGGTGATTGCAGCCATACTCAAAACTCATGTTGAGCACAGGAAAGGAGACTTTCTATTTGGATTTGTTAATTTCTAAAGGTTAAATAATTCAAGAATGCTTTTGAACGCATATTTTCCTTTCTTTGTGTCTATTGCTGTTTTTTACCTGTAACTCTGCATACAGTTCAGTGTAAGGTGGTTCTGCCCAGGATGTTCAACTAGCTTTATTTTGAACAGTTCTTTGATTTCTCATATATGTACTTATCCCCAAATCAGCTTTGCGTTGCATTTTATGTTAAGGCTGTAACCTTATGTGAACGAAGGTTGTTGCTTTGCTTTGTTTGAAGAAAGTGCAGCTCAAGTTATGAAGGATTAAAAGCAGTGTTCTAAGAATGTCTAGCATGTTGTTTCCACTTGGGGACAGTGTGCAGATTATTGTGTATATATATTTATATACATGTGGACAAAATACCATCAGGAGAATGGGATAATGGCTCTGGCAATAGAAGAGACGTGTACTAACAAGCAGACAGGAGCATGTCTCCTTGTAAAATATATACTCAGTGGCTGGCTTAAGAGCCTGTAAAGGAAACCTTCCAAATATGAATAGTTTTAAGTGGTTCTCTTTCATACAGCAGAGCGTTTGGATTTCTCCAGTGCTGCTGTGCTGTCTCACAAAGTTTTGCCAAGTAACAGTGGGTCTGAGTATGAAAAAGGCTGTTGCTGATCTGTTTCCCAGCAATGGAGAAAGTGGCAGGACAGGCAAGACTTTTGCATTTCATAGCACCAGGGACACTATTGATAACAGCAGAAGCAGCTACGAGGAGCTTATAAATTGTGTAGACACCTATTGGTGAGCTATTTGGTGCCATAAAAGATGAAGAACAAGGGAGAAGAACTGTAACTCTAGAAAAATTTCCAACTTATTCCCCTCACAACCACTCAGGATGGAAGAGGGGCTGGATCCTACACTATGAAGATTCTCCTCTTTCAGGTGGGTAACAGGGAAGACCCAGGATGCTATTTCAGGTGAACGTGGTCTTAGATTAGGATAAGAAAGCCATGGTAAAAGTAATTGCAGGGACCAGTGATCCACAGAGGGATATGAAAGAGAGGAAGATAATTCATTGTGAACAGGAGCTTTTTGGAAGTGTTGTCTATTCCAAATGCAGAAGGCAAAGTGAAAAGGACTTTGAAGCAGAGAAGGGGTCTTCTAGGGAGAACCAGGAGAAGGAAATGAGCAGACAGCTTAAGCTCCCCCACCAATGTAAATTCATCTGTGTGGCTTTCAATTTTCCAAGTTCCATGTTGTTCCACCCTTTCCTGGTGGGATGGTTACCACAAAATATCTCCCAAGAGTTATACAAGAAGCTCTCCCCTTTTAATTCTATTTTTCTTAAAATAATTTCTCAAGACATCTTTTTTTAAAACAGTCAGTTTTCCCTGAAAAATCCACCTTTGTTAGGTTCTTTCTCTTATTTGCTCTTATGCTTTTCTTTTCTAACTCTACCAGTTGAAGTTTCCTACTCTACATGAGCACCCAAACAGTCTACTAAATCTTGCTTTCTTTTATGAAAGCAAGAAATCTTGCTTGTGTCTTATCCTAGCTTGATTTTCCTAGCTGTGTAGTCTCCATGTCCAACTCTTCCTTCTCATTCTATTCTCCATCAATTCCTCTTTGAAGAGCTGAAGAAGTTCATTTATGGTGAGATCCACACATTCTGTTTTGCTATCTGTAGTCTGTTTCTTCCTTGCTGTTTTTACATTAAACCACAACAGGGGAAACAAAACTAGTTCAAGTCATTTAGATATGCAGCTTTTTTTTCTGAACTGCTTTTTAATGACCTTTAAAGAGAAATGTTGCTTCGTGCTGTGATCTCCACCTTTATTCCTGCTTTAACAAATAGTATTTAATTCCTTTGTTTTTTAAACTTGAAAGTCACTTCTCAAAATCTTCTTAAGGCACTTTTCTTTTTTGGAGCTGCTAAGGCATCCCTCTCCTTTACTCTTAAGAGGCACTGAGAGGTTATGTTCCTTGCTCTGAAGTCAGTGGAAGAAGATACCTATCATGCTGTTTCTGCTTGGGTCACTAGACAGCCCTGTTATGGTTTCAAAGATCTGAAAATGGTTAGAGATGTAAGTTTTAATTTTACTAATAAAATGCACTCGTCCCATGCTTCAGGGACAAAATATCCCCACAGCATACTTGAAACTGTCCGTGACAGTCAAAGTAGGTATTTACCTGGTGCTGATGGTGTTAGTCCAAGACATCCATTTACAAAAGCAAACAGACTTTGCTTGCCCTTGGGACATGATTTGAGGAACTGAAAGACAAGTACGCTTTATTTTAGAGGACCGAGTGTGGTGATGTACCTAACGGTTATCAGGAGGTAAGTGCCTACCAATCATTGAGCTTTCTAGAACATAAAAGATCTCAATTTTTTTTCTAGGTTTTGCTAGCCCTCATGTTTGTCCCTGCTTATTGCCGGGATGTTGGACTAGATGACCTTTAAAGGTCCCTTCCGACCCAAACTGTTCTATGATTCTACCGTATAGGACTTCTGGTTTGGAAGGCAGCCCTGACTCCTGACCTCCTTGTGCTGTGAACAGATTGGACAGATTGCCTGGCTGTTAAGTACTGTTCCCCACTCATGTAGACAACGTGGTGAAAGGTGCGAGTTTCTGAAGGATTCGGAGGATGTCTGTTCCTTGCATCATCTTCTGTTCCAACAACCTTGTACCTACCTGAGTCCTGTAGGGAATCTTGGAGGCCATGAACTGAGCTCTTCAGTTGCATCTGCTTGTGAATTTTCGTCTCACCAGTTCTGGTCTGTCAAAAGATTCTCGTTTCTTTGAGTTTGTTATCAACATTTGCCTTGGTCAACAGAAAGACCTTTTTCTTGCAAGCATTTGATTTCTTTCTTAATTTTACTGTGTAGACCTGGCTTACATCAAGCCAAGCAGCATACCTGTGATGTGAGGACCGCTACCTGGAACTGGATTACATAACTTGAAGGACTCTTTTCTGACCATTTCTGCCTTTGCTACAAATCATACTGTGTTTCTAACAGGCTTACATCAGTGGTGAATGACATTAATCTTTAAATGTAGTTGACAGCATACTGTGTGTGGCATCAGATTGACTAAGTAGCCAACATCTGTGCAGTGGAACTATGGGAAACTTGGATTATTTAATTCTTGAAATTATTTTTATATTTTTATATTTATTTTTACTAAGCCACATTTGATTTCAGTGTGATGAATTCAGTTGCTGAAATAAAGTTGTCTCTTGTGTCTCTAGGGAGCTGGTTTGGTTGGTTGCCTGCATGTGCTTGACATCAGCGATGAGCCTAATGTTCATATAGTATTAGTTCACTTTATGTATAGAACTGATGTGTATGATATGTTGAAGTGTCCATGTTCTCCAGCAGGTGTAGTGAATAGACTGTGTGAATTGTGAAATCAAGGAGAACTTCTCTTGGCAACAAAGGCAGTGGTTAATTTCAGGTAGATCAATTCTTAAAACTGAATGTGAAAAGGTTGAAGGTGAAGGCAGCTAATTAGCTCCATGTTTACTTTTCTGAAAGGGGCAGTTTTGAAAACACCATTCTTGAAATCATGTTTTCTTATCCATCTTTAAAAAATGCCTTATATTGGAAATCTGAAAACATTTAGAAATTAATAATTTTTTCATAGATATGCTTGAGTACTTTTTGTGACTTCTGGATTCTGAAAACAGAGTCTGTCTTGGTTTCACAATCTTACATGATACAGTGAGTCAGGCTGAGGGAAAGCATCAATTTAAAACCCAGCAACAACAATGGAATAGTGGAAACATTTCAGTTCACCAAGTTTGGTGTGGTGAATAATCTCATTTTCTTAATAGTCAATCTGTACTTTTTGTATGCAGATGCAATAATTTTTATAGGATTTTAAACACTGTAGATGGTACTGTTCTATGTCTCTCCACATGGCTGGAAGAAGTCCTGGTCTCACTCTTGTCAGTTTGCTATTTTTGCAGCACCCTTCTAACATTGGGGTAGTGCTGTTACAGCCCTGAAAATACCAGTGTGAATTTGAGAAAGTGGGGTGCTTTAAGTTGTTTGGTTTTGTGTGATTGTCACTGTAGTAGTGGTTTGTTGTACTAGAAGCAAAGAGGAGATCAGTCAGAAAGTGGGACTAGTGCAGGAGCATTCAGCCGGAAAGGTCTTGCTTAATTTCTGTTCTTGCCACTGTAAGCAGGTCATTGGGTGCTTTGGTGATGATAGGGGACTTAAATGCAAAGGGGAAGAAGCACTGGGTTTTTCTGACCAGTATTTCTGATTTGACACACAAGGTTGGCTTTTCCCCTTCATCTCTGTTTTCCCTTTAGTTTCTGTGAGTCTGTTTTAAAATTTTGTCTATTGTCGTTATTTAAATTTGGGTCCAGATGAAATCCCTGCATTATGCCCTTGAGACCAGTGTTCAGACTTACTCCTTTTGTTCAGAAACAGGTTGGATTTGACATAACTTTGCTTGTTACGTTTTTTTCCTCCTCAATCCCTCCTTTCTGTCCTCTTGAGGTAAGTGTATTTGTGATGGGAGGTGGGTCCAAAAGGCAACAAAGTTCACTTTGGTCTTCTTTATCTCTACAGGTTTGGTCTGTGACTTTTTCCATTGGCATACATCCAATTACTTCAAGTAAGTAAGATCTCTGTGAAGGATATTCGAAGTCAGTCAATCTGATCTTTAATGCTGCTGGTATTGACATTAAGGGGAGACGAGCTGGGCCAACACCGAGCCCTTATGAAACCTTCCTGTGATCTGTTATTTTCTTGCCACAAATGCTGAGAGAGTCCAGAGTAATGTGGTGGTTGTTGGGGTTGTCTCCAAGTGCTGCTGTTGGTACCCAAGGAAATGTCACAGAAGAGGACAGTAATTCTCTTCATCATATGCAAATATTCTTCTTCATCTGTTTTCTTACCTGTGTCTGACATTTGAAGGGAAAGGAAGCAGGGAAGAACCGAACAGGGTTCCTACTGACAGCACTTTCATTAGTCCATACAAGTTTTGTCCTTTTATGCAAGTGTAATTTTGTAAACAGGCTTGGAAAAATAGACTTATCTTGAAGGGACCCACTGTTATCCTCCCATTTGGTGTTCTAGTGCAGCTGTGGGCCTATTGCTTTGTGTTTTTACATTCCCTACGTTCTTCAGGCATTTAGCCGTGGCGAAGAAGTGAGTGGAAAATGTGGCACTGCTTACCTTTTACTGTGTTTCTGACACAGCAGAGGAAGCAACTTCTGGCCCTTCAGGGAAAGGAAAGGTGAGAGGCACCTTTCTGCTGAACGCCATGTTGTTCTGCCCAAGGCTGCAACGAGTGCAGGTTGGTGGGTCCTAGCAGTGGGAGCAGCAGAGAGATAATAGTCCACTCATGCACTTGGCTTGCCAAGGACTGTTGCATACCTCTGTGCTGGTTGTGTAAAAGTTGTAAAGACAACTGTAAGCAAAGAACCTATTGTACGTTTTGGGATGAGTGATGAGAGATTATGGTCTGTGAAGGAAAAACCTCCCCCTGTGACTGGAAAAGGCAAAGAATGCGTTAGGTGAGGCTAAGAAAAAGAAATGCGGAAGCTTTCCTTTACTTTTGTGTAAATCATCATTACAGGTGATGCCACACAGTGACTCAGTCTTGGGGATAAATGGTGAAGAGGCATTGACCTTAGGATACTCTTTATATAAGGCAGAACTGAGAAATATACTGAGAGGGAATTTTCAGTGTCAAGGCAGTAGTTCTGTTGTCTAACTGCTATGGAAAGTTTCACTTGTAGGACTGGTATGTTTCTGAGAGAAAAAATCAGTAATAAGATGTATTAATAAGAGGTGTACAACTAGCTTAATATCTGTACCTTTGCTATTGGACATGAACAGCTTCTGGATATTTCTGTTGCAAGAAAAAGAATGAAGAGATAGTTGGGGGGTGTTAGACATTGATATAGGTAACATCTGTATTTGTAGTAGAGGAGACAAAGTGTTACAGTATGTAAGATAAAGAACCTATGAAATTTCATGCTGTAGAATTTAAGACAATTATAAAAAGCCTCAGCTTAGGCATAAAACATCTCTCCTGTGAAGCTGCTATGTGTTTACGTCTTGCAATGATTTTTTTATTACTTTTTGCATGTATGCCATGCTCTGAATCATACCGAATGGTACTCTGTTGATTCCTGTCTCCTAGGAAAGCTGGGTTCTGCTCTTGAGTGATGGAGTACACCAGGAAAAAGATAGCTGGGGAAGCTTGAAATTGTTGTTATTTGTTCCAGAAGCTTTCTTCTGTTCATCCATGTGCCGCTTGAAATGATTGCTGTATTGTGAGCTCTTTTCATGTTGTTTCCATCCCTTTAAAATTTGATACTGCAGAAATTATTGTAACCTTATCTATAATGTTTAAACTGCCTTATGTTATGAAAGTGAGAATTCCCACAGCAGCCCTAACTCTGCCCCCAGAAGAGAAAGCACATCAAGTGAGTGTCTTAAGTTACACCGTTATGTAGCACTGGGCACTAGGATGTACTGTTTGGCAAATATTTACATTTGAAATCTGGTCCAAGTCCATGGCAGTGTTGAACTATCATATACTAATTATGCTAAATGATCATATTACCCTGGTAGGCTTGATTCCCAGGATGCTAATCTGTGAATCACATCATCAAGGAGTACAAAAGAATCCACATCCCTCAGAGAGAAGATAAATAGGATATTTCAAACATTTTTCTTGCATGCATGGTAATATGCAATTTTCTCTCCTTTCCATTATGTTACTGAAATCAGTTTCACATCAGACTGAAAAATTAGTACCCCATCTCTAATGGAGGTCTAGAAATTACCTCACTCTCTTTACCTTGGTGATCAGTGTTAGCTATGGGATTTCAGATACCCTTTACTGTAATGCAACAATTTTCTTTTCAAAGGTGTCCATTTCTGCTAAGAAGATAGGACTTTGTCATGCTGAGCAGAATGGCAAATGTGCTTCTTACCTTCTCTGAAACATACTTGTACTTACGCATATTAAAAAACTTGCCAGACTTGAATTTCTAGTGTCTAAACAAAATTGTTAAAATAAAATGACTGAATGCCTTGCTAGCTTGTGGTGTTGAAGTTGAGAGAAATACTCTGACTTATCACTCAAAATTAAGTGCAGTGTATTGCAAAAGCTGTTGTAGGAAACAGGTCAGTAGAGAAGTCAGATCTAGATGATTAGTGGAGACTGTCTTCAGTTATATCTTAAAACCAACACTTACTGTGATTATTTTTTTTAAATGTCCATAAAGCACTGTAAGCCCTAATTGTTCTCACTTGTGTAACAGAATCAGAAAGGGCATGAGATGGTTTGTGATAGTATGTTTTTGGCTGGCAGCCATTTAAAGAAGGTGAACACTTTAACTTATAGAATGTATTGAATAATGGGTTTTAAATGTTTGAAGTGCTGTTGTATGGGGGCAAGTTGGCACTATGCCTTCCCATGTGGTGGACTGTGGGATCTTCTAGGGTGACCCTTGATACCTTATTGGGACAAGTCTGTTTTTCATTTGGCTAGTTTGTTTTAGACTCTGAGCAGGGTTATTGCTCCCAAATTCTTTCTGCTGTGCCCAGCAGAGTGAGGTGCAGAGAGGATGGCCTGGGAAGTACTGTACAAATATAGGCAGTAAAGCTTAATCTAAAATGAGATCAGACAAGCAAGGTGAGGAAGAGAAGTATGAGAAGGGATTTAGTTAACTTATTTGGCTGTCTTACAGTTACAGAAATAACTTGATGACCCGGTTGTGTCAAAGCCATATGTTTATAAAATGTGTGTAAAGTGCTTGGGTGTACCACAGTTGGGCCAACACCTTGTTCGTGTCTGATTTGAGTGACTTCTTGGCATTGGTCTGTGTTCTTTGTCACATGATGAGCTTGTCCAGTTAAATGGATAATGTTAGATCAGGTCTTCAGGAACGTTAATAAAAGTCCTGCGAAGGTAGCATGAGGAAAAGAAAGTTCCTGTGGGCAGCAGCCTTGGGGCTGGCCTTTGGCCAAGTCAGGGTAATTTCGTTTACAGGGGTCTCTGTTTTAAACTGGATTCTGAGGCCTTGAGGCAGAATTCTAAATGATCCTGTCCTGTAAGTTACGAAGTAATATGATATAGCTAAGCTTTAATGTGCCATAAACTTAAATCTCCATATATGAGAGCACCCCACTGGCAAAAGATAAATTACTTATGGGGAAAGGAAAATTATTTGTCTTGGGGATATTGTTAAGGGTTAATTTCTGGCTCTTCTCAGGTTGCTTGAACCTAGAATATTTGCTCCCATCATTAATTAACTTAAGAGGTTCTCTTCAGTGTTACCACTGTCACCAGGAAAACAGGGCCCAAGAAAGTTGGTTAATATTCAAGGATCACCTCCTCCAAGCTCAGGAGTGATGCATCCCTACAAAGAAGAAGGCAGGCAGAAAAGCCAGGCGGCCTGCGTGGATGAACAAAGAGAACCTGGACATGCTCTGAAGTAAAAAGGAGGCCTATAGGGGGTAGAAAAAGGGGTGGGTAGCCTGGGAGGAATACAGAGAAATTGTTTGAACAGCCAGGGATCAGGTTAGGCAAGCTAAAGCCCAGATTGAATTAAATCTGGCCAGGGACATCAGGATAAACAAAAAAATCCTTGTATAAGTATGTCAGCGAGAACAGAAAGACTAGGCATGATGTGGGCCCTCTTTGGAAGGAAACGGAAGAGGTATTCACCCGCGATAGAGACAAAGCTGAGGTACTCAATGGCTTTTTTGCCTCAGTCTTCACTGGCAAAGACTGCAGCCACACTGCCCATGATGCAGAAGGCAAAGGTGAGGACTGGGAAAATGAAGAACCGCCCACTGTAGGCGAAGTACAAGGTGATGGTACAAGACCATCTAAGGAACCTGAAGGTGCACAAGTTCATGGGACCTAATGAGACATATCTGCAGGTCCTGAGGGAACGGGCAAAGTTGCTACACCACTGTCCATCATATTTGAGAAGTTGTGTCAGTCTGGTGAGATTTCCTGCCGACTGGAAGATGGGAAAAATAACCCCTATTTTCAAAAAGGGAAGAAAGGAAGACCCCGGGAACTACAGGCCAGTCAGTCTCACCTCTGTGCCCGGCAAGATCATGGAGCAGATCCTCCTGGGAACTCTGCTAAGGAACATGGAAAATAAGGAGGTGATTTGTAGCAGGCAACATGGCTTCACCAAGGGCAAGTCATGCCTGACAAATTTGGTGGCCTTCTGCAAGGGGGTTACAGCAGTAGTGGACAAGGGAATAGCAACTGATGTCATCTGCCTGGACTTGTGCAAAGCGTTTGACACTGTCCCACACGATATCCTGGTCTCTAAATTGGAGAGACATGGATTTGACAGATGGACCACTCAGTGGATAAGGAACTGGCTGGACAGTCGCACTCAGTTGCGGTCAACAGCTTGATGTCCAAGTGGAGACCAGTTATGAGTGGTGTTCCTCAGGGGTCAGTACTGGGACTGGAGCTATTCAGCATCTTTGTTGGTGACATGGACAGTGGGATCGAGTGTGCCCTCAGCAAGTTTGCTGACAACACCAAGCTATGTGCAAGGTAGACATGCTGGAGGGGAGGGATGCCATCCAGAGGGAGCTGGACAGGCTGGCGAAGTGCGCCTATGCAAACCTCATGGAGTTCAACCAGGGCAAGTGCAGGGTCCTGCACGTGGGTTGGGGCAATCCCAAGCACAAATACAGACTGAGTGAAGAATGGATAGAGAGCAGCCCTGAGGAGAAGGACCCGGGGGTGATTGAAGTTCCATGTGAGCTGGAAATACATGATCGCAGCCCAGAAAGCCAGCCGTGTCCTGGGCTGCATCAGAAGAAGTGTGGCCAGCATGTCCTTATATACTCTAGACTTTTTGTATAGGGTATCATAGATCGTAGAAGGCATTGCTGAGGTCTTTGCCAGGCCCATCGTTTGGGCTGACAGTTCAGTGCTTTTGAAAAAAAAGTTGGTTGGTAACAAGAATAGCCATTAATCCTAGTTCTTTCCCTTCTATCAAGCTAATTAATCGCTCTTCCCCTTTGTGTTCCTACCATTGCAGTACAGGGAGGCTGTTAGCTTGTTCTCAGCCTTGTGCTGCTGTTGACTATGCTACTCAGCTGTTTTATCTTTTCCATCCTGCCAGTTCCCTCACTGCCTGCCTCTATATTGCCCTCAGGCTGGTGCAGAGATTAATTCATCTAGTATTGTAGAATTTTTCTTGTCCTCACTCCACAAATGTTTAAGAAGGAAAATGAGGGAATTGGGAAGCAAATGGTCAGTAGCTAGGATTTGGTGTGCAACATCTGAGAACACAAAACAGTACTATTAATGGGAAAAATATGGCATAAATGCACTATTGCTATACAGAGCTTAGGATGGGAGAGATGGGAAGCCTATTGTATTTCCTTTAATTTTCCCTCAGTAGTGGGTTTCAGAGGGTCATGGAGAGATTCCCCAAAGTAACTCACCAGGAAACTTCTTTTTCTAAGTGGGCTGCATCAAGCAAGTCCCAGACCCTTATCTGATTCAATTATTTGATTGAATTGACAGTCGATAAAACCTATTTGGATTTTGATAAGATATTCAGTACAAAGCCAGGCTTGACTGTACATTGCTAGCAGTGGTAAGAATGGTGGGAGACACTGAGCATTGAGAGTGAACCGCGTGTGGCTAAGAACAGGAACAGAATTTGGTGCCTGTGACTCTGAGCAGGACAGATGACACAGATTTTTGGGGAGCAGTTGCTAAAGCATGAACTCATCCTTACAGAAAAGTGAGTTTGAATATATGCGTAGATAGTAAGCTTAAAGCACGATCAGACTATGCAGGGGCTCTGTCTCTGACATGAGTGTTCATTCGGAGAGTGTTGACGCTGTAGTTATTTTGGATTGTTCTCAGCCTAAATAGGCTGAAGGGTGATGGACTTATCACACAACACTGCTGAAAATAAGTATGTTAATACCAGTTACTGGGCAAAACTCATATCATGATATATAACTTTTTGTCACATTAATTTTTGTAATCTTTTAAAAAAGTTTGTGCAATTTAAGGTGAAAACAGAAAACCAGGTAGTTTCAGATGTCAATTTTTAAAGTGGTTTTGATTTTAAAGTGTATTTGGTTTTTTTATAAGCATACTTTTAAAAAGATAATATCTAACAATTGGTTTATATTGTGTTCAGGGGTTTATTTTTAGCCTAAATAGTGTTTATGTATCTAATTTATGTTTAAATGTTACATCTTCTCTGACAGCATTTCCTACTTTTTTCTGACATGCGTTGTACATATTAATATTAGAAACAGTTGGAAAGAAGTGAAGGCTGCCTGTTGTGATATGTGTGTTTTGTTCAGTATTTTGATGTTAATGTTTTTAATGGTCACTAAACAATTGAAACTTAAAGCATTGTGAGCAGGGTTGCTTAAAATATGCATTATTAAACCTGTGGTTTTTTTCTTGTGGCTTGTGTTTCTGAGTTCTGTTCACCTACTAGAAAGTAAAGATGTGCTAAGAGCTGGCTTCTGTATGGGAGATCTCACACAGAAAAAAGGTGTGCTCTTTGTCCAGCCACACGTATGAGACTTGGTGCTGTTTGGGTCATTCCAGAGGCATGCACAATGGGAAGAGGACTCCAGGGGTGAATTGAATATTGATATTTTACCAATTTTCTTATTCAAAACTGTATGTTAGCAAAATTGGTATCCTTCCTTGTAGTTTATTATTACAACCTTGTTAATTAAAAAAAAAAAAGGATTTGTGGAGAGTCATTGAGTATGGCTGTGTAAGAGTACTGTTTTTTTTACCTTTGGCATTTCCTGACATTTGTGCATGACTGTCTTTCAAAGCTAATGGCTGAAATAAAACTCTTGGGAGCAACATTGACTTTTGTTAAGAAATTTTACAAGTCATGAGTGTTTGCTTCTTTAGTCTTCAGTCTGCTTGTTGTTTGATTTGTGTTTTTATTTGGGGGTGTGTTTCGTTTGGATTTTGTTTTGTTTTGGGTTTGTTTGTTTGGTTTTGCTTTAAAGCTGCCCACAGTGCATCTCTTATTTATTGGTGTGATGCTCTATGCAATGAAGACTTAAGCCGGCAAAGAGCTGGTGCCAAGGAATGTATTTTTTTAATGTTTCCTGCTTTTGTATTTTCATGCAAGTGCTTCCTTTGATAGCAGCTCAGAACAATACATAGACTAAACTCTACATTTTGTTTTTGTTTTTTTTTTTTTTTTTTTTTAACAATTGTTACTTGTTCAGGAACAGTGGTTTACAGTTGGCTAGTACCAGTCATCTACAACTGGTGGATGAGGGTGCAGTTGAAGGAATCCAGCCAAGCTCAGACAAATTCCTGTTTGTTAAAGCATCCAGAGCTACCCAGTTTCAAATGTATTAAATTAGGCTGATGAACCTTAGGTGAATGAGAAGATAGTAGCAGTATGTGGCAAGAAATAAAGTATGGGCTTGGAAATTTTCTTTCAAGGGAGGGTGTGTAAAGAGAGAAAAAACCTAATCTTCAACATTTTAATAGGTTAAAATACTGAAACTGTTTAGTGGCTCTGTCCAGTTTTTGTTCTTTGCACTCAATATACAGAACGCTGTAGATACATTTGTGTACCCTTGTTTCAAAATAACATCTGTTAATTCACCTTATGCACTTTTATTTGCATTATCATAATTCCATGGATACCCGCTCAAAACAAACATATGAAGTACTTAAAATTGAAAATATATAGTATTATTATTCATGCCATCCTGTATTTTAATTCTGTAGTCTTCGAAGATTCTTAAACGAAAGCTCTTGATTGCTTTCTGTCATGTACAAGAAGGGGAGGTTTACTGAAACTCAAAGATGGGAAAAATAATGAAAGAAAATTATGTACTTCTTTTCATACAGCATATCATCATTATAGTTTGTGGAAGTCATCATCAAGGTTGAGTTTAGTGCATTTAGAACAGTTTGGGGGTACAGTTAGGTAATGAATACCTAAATAGACTCAAGAAATCCTACTTGGAGATGGATAATAAATGTTTGGTTTCAGCTCTTAAGTCTATTCACCTATTTAAGTTCGATTAGGGATTTTCAGGTAGGGACAATTTCTCTCTTCACTGACTGCTGTGAGATTCTTGTCCCTTCCCGAGAGAGTATAGCACTCAGCATTTCAAGACTGCACGTGATCTAGTATTTTCTTAAGTGAAGCACTGGCAGGATTTCCATCATGGTGTGTCTGCTCTGATCTGACCATGGTGCCCACAAACTTCCTGTCAAGGGACTGATGAACTTCTGGTACTGTAAGAACATGGCACATGAGTGTGTCACCACGTGACGGGGAGATTGTTGCATGAGGTTGGCTGCATTCTTATTATTCAGCAAAAACGGAGACGTTTTCCTCCTGTTTCAGTAACTTCCGTCATGCAATGGGAGTGCATTACGGGAGCGTCAGTAAAAAGAGAGCGAGGAAATAGGCTATAGGCCCCTGGGGAAGTAGTCTGCCCACAGCTGTGGGACAGTCAACTAAGATGATGGGAAATGGGCTTTGGGGGAGGTGAGTTTTTTTGTAAAAGTGGATGGATGCCAGAATAGATGCTGTACTAACTCAAAAATTCCCAAAGGATGGTACACGTGCTGGTTGTAGTGTCTGAGCATTCCCGTGCAGCGGAATTGTATTATCATGCTGAGAATGTGCATAAAGCATTGCCATGAAGGTATGTACCTGAGCAAAGTGATTTTGAAACTTTTGTACTTGATGAACTCTGGTCTCCTCTACTTTAGAGATTTTGACATTCCTATGAAATATTTATGAACATCACTCTGATTTAAAATTGTATTTATCTTTTGTCCTCCTAATTACTTAACTGTGCTTCAGAGATCCAGGGTGCTTACTGTGATGTAATGCCTACTGCTGCTACTGGTGTGAACAGCATGGAATTTTTTGACAGATTCCACAAAACTGCTGAACAAAAGTAGCTGTGTAATGTGTGTGACTGTTTCTGTATGTGTAACTGAGAGTCATGGGAGCAACTTGAAGCCAAGTATTACATCAGACTCTGCATACCAGGCAGCGATTTGATTTGGCCCTGCTGAGTTATTGCTGCTCTCAGAGTTTGTGACAGCAAGTCTACTCATGATTGGCAAGTTTTAATCTAGATTAATGACATTAAGTGTGGGTCACATCACTGACTATTGTGGTCAGATTACGCCATTCTACGACTGGCAACTTTCACGCTTGTGATGGCTCTTATGGATCAGATACGATAAGGATAATGGCACTATAGAGGTGATACACAGGACAAGGGTGACCATCTGCATCATGGAAACTTTCCAAAGACTTGCTTCCAGCCTGCTTAAAAGCTTGTGTCTATAAGACCTTATGCATCTTGGTACCCGTATCAGTACGTTTGCACTGAAATAAGCATATGGAGGGAGTGGGGATACTGATTTAAATTTTCTTGAAACAAATGCTGCTAACTAAGCACATAAGCTGTGGGTGAGCAGCCCAAACATTCCTCAAGGCTACAAATGTATGCCAGCACTCCTTGTGAATGCAGAACAGGAAACCCTGGTATAGGCATATGCCAGATGTTCATGCTATTTCAAATACCATTTTAAAAGTATTTGTAAATGCAGTTGCTTCAGAGTGGTGAGCACCCAAAAATAAATATTGATGTTTGTGATGTTACTATCAGAGAGGACATTGAATCTATCGTACCACTGTCCAGTAAGCTTTTAGCCTTTACTGCTGTCACAGCTTAGTTCTGACTCCTGTTTAGCCTACTGTCCACCAGGACCCACAAATCATTTTCAGCAGACGTCCCTTCCTGATGGCCTGTTCCTCTGGCCTGTCTAGGTCCCTCAAAATGGTAGTCATGCCCTGGAGCATATTGACTGCATCCACTAGTTTGCTGTCATCTACAAACTAGATGAGAGGGTACTGTATCGCCTTCTCCAGGTCATTGATAAAGATGTTAAACAGGACAAGCCTCAAGACAGACTCATGCGGCAGTACTCTACTTATTACTGGCGTCCAGCGTAGAGTATGATGCTTCAACCACTACTCTTTGAGCCCAACCTTCCAACCAGTTTATTACCTATCTAGTGGTCCACTCATGCAGACTGTGATGTCATAACTTGGATAACAGGAGTACTGTGAGAGACTGTTAAAAGACTTGCTGAGGTAAATGACATCCAGTGCTCTCCCATTGTCCACAAATCCAGTTGTTTTATCGTATAAGGCAATCAAGTTGGTCAGGCGTGATTTATCAGTGGTTGATTCATGTTGACTGTTAACACTCACCAACAGCATCTGCGTACGCCCAGAAATGTGTTCCCAGAATACCTGCTTTATGCACCACTACACACTGTGGGATGACCATCTGGAAAGCAGCTCTGTAGAGAAGGACCTTGAGGTCCTGGTTGACAGCAGGATGACCATGAGCCAGCAATGCACCCTTGTGGCAAAGGCAGCCAACAACATTCAGAACTGCGTTAGGAAGAGCATTTCCAGCAGGTTGAGGAAGGTGGTCCTTCCTCTCTGCTCAGCACTGGTAAGCCATATCTGGAGTACTGTGCCCAGTTGTGGGCTCCTCAGGAAAAGAGGAAAAGGTATGGACATATTGGAGCTAGTCCAGCAAAAGTCCACAAAAATTACTAAGGGACTGAAGCATCTTTTGTACAAGGAGAGGCTGTGAGAGTTGAGACTATTCAGCCTGGAGGAGAGAAGGCTCAAGGAGGAAAAATCTTACCGATGTGTATGAATACCTGATGGGGGGGGAAATGAAGAGGGAGACAGACTCTTCTCAGTACTGTCCACTGACAGGACAAGGGGCAATGGACACAAACTAAAACGTGAAATTTCTTGTGAACACAAGAAAAATGAAGATTGTTTTCACTGTCAGCATGGTCAAACACTGGAATGGGTTGCCCAGAGAGGTTGTGAAGTCTTCATCTTGGGAGATACTCAAAACCCAATTCGATGCAATCCTGGGCAATCTGTTGTAGCTGACCCTGTTTGAGTAGGGGGCTGGACTAGTTGATCTCAAGAGCCCCCTTCCAACCTCAATGATTCTGGGATTTTCCCAGGTACCAAAGTGAGGTTTACCAGCCTGTAGTTGCCTGGATTGTCCTTTTTCCATTTTTGTAGTCAGGTTTGCCTTTCTCCAGTTGTGGGAGACCTACCGTGATCTCTACAGACTTTCAAACGTGATAGTCAGCAGTCTTACTATTACATTGACTGATTCTTTCAGCACCCTAGAATTCATCCTATCTGGTCTGAAGGTTGTCTGTGGGTTGAGGTTTTTTAAGAGATACACTGGCTCTATTCACTTCTGCTACTGATAGTCCTTATCCTCTTTGAACCCTCTCTCTGGATGCAGGGGCCTGAGACCTTCTTCATGAAGGCCAAGGCAAGGAAGACATTAAGAATCTCAGCCTTATTTGTATCTGCTGATGATGTATCATCTGGCCCCCAGCAGACCTATGTTTTCCACATTTATTCTTTTGCTGCTAACGTAGCTTGTCTTATTGCCCTCGATGTTGCTTGCCAGTTTCAAATTTAGGTGGGCTTTGGCTTTCCTAGCAAGAATCCACATGGCAGGCAGGGTTTCTGTATTCCTGCTCTGTAACCTGCCCTCATTTCTATCTCTTGTGAATGTCTTGTTTGCATTAGAGCTCAGTCCTATGTTCCTTGTTTAGCCAAGCCAGTCTCCTCTGTATATACCTATTTTCCTGAGTAGTAGAACAGACTGTTCTTCTGCTTTGCGAAGGTTGCCGTCAAAAACCTGCCAGCCTCTCCTTCCCTGGTTTAAGAGCAAGAAGGTCACTCATTCCAGACCAGGCTGCTGACTTTCCTGAGACTGCAGGCCTGGACTAGGTGTAATATAGGTTTCAGTGATGTGACAGACCTGCTGTTAGACGATAGTAAATACAACCCCTGATCTTGCAAAGGCAGTGGTGCACATACAATATCAGACACCGTGTTCAGAAAATCCTCGATTATTGCTGACTGAGGCAGTATACCTATGGTATCAGGTGGGGGTATTATCTACGTCCTGAAAGTGGTGTAGATGTGTTGTTACAGTGTTACAACAGAGCTAATCACCCTTATCTCTCAGCAGGATTAATTAGCTCAGGAGCAGCACTGTCCCGATGCAATTACACTGTCACTGGTTCTGCAGCAAAGTTGGTCAGTACTAGCTTAGAGTAAAAGCTCTATATTTCATACAACAAACCCACCCATTAATAATGGATCTGCTGATTTCCACTGAACTATGTGCATTATATTTAGCTTAGGCTGGGCTCTGACTCCTTCAGTCGTAACCCTGGCTGAATTTGATGTAGCAATACAAATGTGGTGGCATTTTTTTTTTTTTCCCTAGTCATTACATCCTTGATCTGTATTTTCCTTTTTTTAGCCCATTAGATAGCTTATCTGGAGAGCTTATCTGTTAGAAGATTTCTCTTTCTTCTATCAGTACCTAATATTCTTAGGAAAGTCTTACTTTTTAGCATATTAACTTTATTTTGTTGGTGGTGCTCAGGATTTCATTTAGTTTGCTGGCAAAGGACTTTATGACCGTCAGAGACGGTTTCCCTCTGAGCTTTCTTTGTTCTGCATGCTAGTTAAACTCAAGTTAAAATTCATATGTGGGGCCTGAGGAGGAAAAGAGGATTTTTTTCAGCTATGCTTATATATATACAACTTATTTTAAATAAAGTGAATTAGAAAAGCCAATAGTTCTCCTTTAGTTTTAATGTTTGCTTATCTTGCAGCTTAAGCTATGGAAATAGTTGATTGATTCTTCTCTCTTTTAAAATCCTGAACATTTCCTTCTTTAGCATCAAGCCGAACTTTTTCTTGGCACTGTTTCCAATTTTCATAGAAATATAGGGCTGAAGTTGAGTAAAAAAACTCCCATAATTTTATGCAGCTAGCTGCTGTGGGGAGAATCATACCTTACAAAGATGTTTGAAAACCTTCATTTTAAAAACAGAAGTTGCCCACTGCTCTCTTAAAAATCTACTTTTTAATTTTTAGCTTTACAGTGGTTAACAAGACACCATAATAGTTAATTTCTTAAGTATCTTTTCAGTCTTCCTCTTGCCTAGCCTTTGCATTAATTTTAACACTAGAGGGCAGTTGAAACACTTCAGTTCTTTCAGAAAACCAACGGGAGAACAGCTTTCATTTTTCTGAAGAAAAATGAAAAAAAAAACCAAAACCCAAACCCGGAAAGCAGGAGAATAGCTTTCGTTTTTCATTACCAGAAGAAAGGAGTTTTGCTGATGACCTATTATACAATGTTTATTTTTAGCAATTAATTTCTTTCAATCAAAAATATTTCTTTCAATCCTTTTAAAAACTAAAAATCTAGCTTCTAACTTCCTAGCTTTCTTTGTGCGTTTATAGCTCTATCATGCAGTTAGGCTGGTCAGCAGTCAGGGAGGGAGAATAATTTCACATTTTAGTAGCTATGAGGACATACTGCTTCCACTTCCTGTAAGGTTAGATGGGTGTTTTGAACCACCTTGTATTGAAACAAGGAGAGAGATGCCAGAGATGGGAATGTATTCAAGATATCTACTGTTAATTTTTCTTAAGAAAGTAGCAGTTTATTTTATAGCACTTCCAATTAATTTTGTAGGTTTTGTTAGTCTGTAATTTTAAATTAAATTCCAAAAGATTGAGTCGACCTTTTCTTATTCTATGCTTTGCTTCAAAGTCATCTTTTCCCTAGCAGAGCTTCAAAATAGCAACTCTTGTCCTTCCAGATGTTATTCTACCCTCTCAGCAATCAGAAACCATAATCCAATATGAAGACTTTAGAAAGGAAAGGTCAAGACAGTTAAAATTGATTATCAGAGCTCAGGTGAAAATTGCCACAGGAGTTCTCGGCTTAAACCTACAATTAGAAACATTACACTTTTTATTAATAAAGTGTGGTGAAATACATAGTGAAAAATGGTACTCTGTAAATTTCTTCAAGGGTGTATTGTTAGAGATGTGATATTCATCTGTTCTGGCAGTAAAGTAAGAATCTGTTGTGTCTTGTGAGTTGGTTGCTTATATGTCATTTTGGGTTTTATGTCCTCTCTTCCTGTTTTGAATTCATTACGCTTACAGCAAGTGTTGAACAACATTTTTCAGCAGCTGAGTGATCAAATGTTTATTTGCAGTTGAACTTTGAATGTTGTTTGGAACAGTAACAAAATAGTATCAGTAAGCCTTTAAGAAAGAAACTCTTTGTCTTTTGTGGTTAGTGTAAGAGATTAATCTGATTTTTCCTTGTCTTGGTGTGAGATGATTTGTTTCCCACTCTACAAATTACATGATCTGAAAAGTAGCCCATGCCTCTCTTAGGGACATACTGCACCCTAGCAAATTGTTACATTTAATAGGTGAAACTGCGGCTGTATGTAGGGAATAAACCTGGTGGAAAGACACTGCTATTCTGATGAGATTTTCGAGCAGATTGCATTTGAGCTTGACTGCTTAATAGGCCATCCTTCTTTGGATGTGGCTTTTGTAAATGAAATCACTTTGTAGTAGGCACTTTCTATATTTTAATATTAAGGTTTCATATTTAAAGGTCCTAGTAGATAAATAAGCTTTGCTTCGGTATTTTCCCCTTGGTCCTTCTTAAAATATGAACAATTGGGAGACTAGCCTCTTTTAGTAGCTTGCTTCATTTTTTGCCTGGTTATGCAGTGTCCTGGCAGCAGTTACTTTGTGCTCTCGGGGAAAAAACTTCTTACAGAAGTTTTAGATTTTGATAGTCCATTACAGCTTCCTTTAGTGTTTGAGAATTTAAAGGAATCAGTCCTTTCCCCAAAATCTAAAGCTTTCATGTTTTTGACACAGAAAATTGTGCTACCATTCAGTTGAGAAACATTTCCAGTGGAAGAGTTTTGCAGCAGCAAATAGCTGCTGCTTGTTTGCCCCTGTGCAAAATGTTGGACTGCTGTCTCTAACAGCAGCTCTGCAGTGGTTTGGCTGGTGATCCGAATAGCTTAAATTCCTTTTGTAAGTTAGTTAAGTCTGTGAGGAACTAATATAATGGTCTTTTCCTCCCTAAGGGTGTCAAGCTCCTGAGAACAAACATGGAAGCATTAGCAGTAACAAAAGCCTCCTCTGTCTTGTTCCAGTTTCTCTTAGTTTTCTGATAAAGAAGCATCTGGTACAGCCTTTAGCTGTCCTTTTACAGGCAATAAATCCAGATACATTGCCAAGTGGCATAATATTACATTTCATTTTTTTAGAGGATTTTTTGGGGAGAAGGGAGCAATGCACAATAGGTTTATTTGTTGCATGATAAGGTCATTCTCTAAGAATGAGGCAAAACTATAAGCATTTTATTTTCCATCAGCTTTGACTTGTGATTAGTTACAGCTTCCCGCAACCAACCCTGTCATAATAATTTTTATTCTGGGTCATATACAATGATTGTAAACCATATTAAAAAAAAAACCCAACACCACAACCCCCCCCAAAAATGTGTTTGCAAGAAGATTTCTTTTTGACATGAGTCATACAGTGCATCAACTTCACAGATGAACTCTGTTACGGTTGCTTGCTGTATTTCCCATATGTAATAACAATGTGGGAAATCAGTAGTAGCAGTGTTGGTATCTAAACCACTCAGATATTGCCTGCTTCTTGGTGACACAGAATGCTGTGGATCAGCACATCTGCACTATGTGACTCGGTTCCTAAAGCAATCCTATAGCTACTTGCTTCTGTACGAAGCTAAATCTGCTTGTAATGTAACTATTCAGTTACTTAAAATCTGACCTGCATGTCTCCTTAGTTGTAGGAAATACCTTAGACTTTAAGAAATATCTGGGATATTTTTTAACTGCAGGTTATAAAACTAAAGGGAAACGGTGGTAAATGTTTTGAACGAGAATAATTCCATTTTTTAATAATGAAAATTGTTTTCAACATTTTCTAAAAAAGATGGTACTAGAAGCTTTGAGTGTATTTGAAGATATTTCAAGAGGGAGGTTATTGCATTTTGATAATACACTTAAATTACAGGTTTTTAAAGGAACAGAACAGGACTGGCAGTAGCACCTCTCCATTTTAACTGTGTATGCAAACTATATTTTATGTTGAAAGGGGCTATCATATTCTTACTTATAAACGAAGAGATACGTAGACAGTTATGCGATTATGAGGATGGGTAGAGTGTGATTTATGTGCTAATGATTCCTTCAGTGATTTCATGAATTTCTGGTGATTGTATTGATTCAAAAAGGATTTGAACATCCTTAACTGGAGGTAGCTAAAGCAAAATTGGCAAGTCTTTCCAAAACACTTTTCCAGGTGTCAGAGGGGAGCTCCTAAGTGAAATCCTGTGCTCTCAGTTGCTTCAGCGGTCAGGTGAGATGGTCAGAATATCTGCGTGGGTAAAGAGTTTTTGTTAAAAAGTTTTTTTGGTTAGTTTTGGGTTTGTTTTTGGGGGTTTGTGTTTAATGAAAGTCTGTAAGGGCCTATTTTGTGGTATAGGTCCTTTATTTACAAATTAAGTGCATATAAATGGACTGTTTGTAAGTCAATCGCCCCTAATCTCTAACCCATCCTTTTGCTAGAGTTTGGGAAAGGTTGGGAGGAGTGAGAAAGAATGTCCTTGTATGTCCAAATGAATATAGACTGTGCTGAACTCTCAGTGGACATGAACAAACCAAATCAGGAACCTGTCTTTGAGAACCCCCTTTGGTAGTTTCTTTTCGACTATCTCCAAGGCCAAGTTGTTACATCGGCAATTGTCAGCAGGGCTCAGTCTCTTGGGTAATTCACAGAATCATAGAATGGTTTGGGTTGTGAAGGGACCTTAAAGGTCATCGAGTTCCAACTCCACTCCCATGGGCAGGGACACCTCCTACTAGACCAGGTTACTCAAAGCCCCATCCAACCTGGCCTGGAACACTTCCAGGCAGGGGGCATCCATAAATTCTCCTGGCAACTTGTTCCAGTGTCTCACTACCCTCAGAGTAAAGAATTTCTTCCTCATATCTAATTGAAATCCACTGTCTTTCAGTTTAAAACTGTTACCCCTCATCCTAGGACTACACTCCCTGATAAAGAGTCCTTCCCCAGCTTTCTTGTAGGCCCCCTTTAAGCACTGGAAGGCTGCCATAAGGTCTCCCCGGACCCTTCTCTTCTCCAGGCTCAACAACCCCAACTCTCTCAGCCTGTCCTCATAGGAGAGGTGCTCCAGCCCCCTGATCATTTTTGTGGCCCTCCTCTGGACTTACTCCAGCAGGTCCATGTCCTTCTTATGTTGGGGACTCCAGAGCTGGATGCAGTGCTCCAGGTGGGGCCTCATGAGAGTGGAGTAGAGGGGCAGAATTACCTCCCTCGACCTGCTGGCCACATTTCTGATGTAGCCCAGGATGTGGTGGGCTTTCTGGGTTGTGAGTGCACATTGCTGGGTCATGTTGAGCTTCTCATCAATCAGCACCCCCAGGTCCTTCTCCTCAGGGCTGCTCTCAATCTATTCTCTGCCCAGCCTCTACTTGTGCTTGGGATTGTCCCGACCCATGTGCAGGACCTTGTACTTGGCATTTGTTGAACTTTGCATAGGCCCACCCCTCCAGCCTGTCCAGGTACCTCTGGATGGCATCCCTCCCCTCCAGCATGTCGACTGCACCACACAGCTTGGTGTCGTCGGCAAACTTGCTGAGGGTCCACCCAATCCCACTGTCCACGCCGCCGACAAAGATGTTAAACAGCACTGGTCCCAGTACCGACCCCTGAGGAATGGCACTTATCACTGGTCTCCATTCGGACACCAAGCCAATTCCTCGCAAACAACTTGGCTCTAATGATTAAAATCAGAACTTGATTTTTTAAATTTACAGGGACAGATCCTTGAAACGTGAACCCAGTGTGCTCAAGTGGCACCATGCCACCTCATAAATGAGCCTCAGCATTCCTTGCCAGCTGCAGGGCCTGGATGGCATCACACCATGTAGGTCACAGCAGTCTAATTCTGAGGTGACAAGTTTATGCAGCACTGTGGCAAGATGTGATTGGGGCCAGCAATGATGAGCAATGCAGTACAATGAGATGCAAGTGAAAAAGAGATCTGTTGGCTATAGCCTGTAGTTGGCATCTGTTTCTGGCAAAGTCTTATTTTGATTTTGCTTAAGTACCCAATATATTGTTATAAAAACACTCTTACAGGACTGGTTGATCTGAAAATCGCTCTGGAGCTAACAGCTTATAAGGAGTTCTAGCTAATGGTGTGGTAAGGATCTAAAAAGGGGGATAGTACAGTGTTATGCTATATAAATTATAACTGGCCAGGGACTTAGGACTTCCGATGTTTTAGAAGAATCTTAACAGAGAAAATTTAAAAAAGAAACGTGGAGTGGAGTGAGCCTTACACATGACTGGTCCTGAGGATTTCCATTTCAACAAAGATTTCAAACACTAGACCAGGGCTACTTGCAAAGCCCTACTGAATATGCTTCATATACAGGTGAAACTTTGGAATAAAATAGAATAGAACAGAACAGTTCCAGTTGGAAGGGACCTACAATGATCATCTAGTCCAACTGCCTGACCAATTCAGGGCTGACCAAAAGGTGAAGCAAATTATTAAGGTCATTGTCCAAATGCCTCTTACAGGCATGGGGCATCAACCACCTCTCTAGGCAGCCTGGTCCAGTGTTTGACCATCCTCCTGGTAAAGAAATGCTTCCTAATGTCAAGTCTAAACCTCCCCTGATGCAGCTTTGAAACATTCCCATGCAACCTCTCACTGGATGCCAGGGAGAAGAGATCAGCACCTCCCTCTCCGCTTCCCCTCCTCAGGAAGCTGTAGACAGCAGTGAGGTTACCCCTCAGCCTCCTCCTCTCCAGACTAGACAAACACAGAGTCCTCAGCCATTCCTCACAGGATGTGCCTTCCAGCCCTTTCACCAGCTTTGTTGCCTTCCTCTGGAGGCATTCATGGACCTTCACATCCTTCGTAAATTGTGGGGCCCAGAACTGCACACAATATTCAAGGTGAGGCTGCACCAATGCTGACTACAGCGGGATAATTGCCTCTTTTGACGGGCTGGTTCTGCTGGGTTTGATGCACCCCAGGATGGGGTTTGCCCTCTTGGCTGCCAGGGGACACTGCTGACTCCTATCGAGCCTGCTGCCCACCAGCACCCCCAAGTCCCTTCCTGCAGGGCTGCTCTCCAGCTACTCCTCTCCCGATTTATACTTGTGCCTGGCGTTACTCCATCCCAGGTGCAGAATCTGGCATTTGTTCTTGTTAAATGTCATGTCACTAATCCATCATTGCTCAGTGCTCCAATCTATCCAGATCCCTCTGCAAGGCCTCTTGTCCCTCAAGAGAGTCAACAGCACCTCCTGGTTTCGTATCATCAGCAAACATGCTAATGATGCATTCAGCTCCTGCATCCAGATCATTGATAAAAATATTGAACAGACCTGGCCCTAGAATTGGGCCCTGAGGAGCACCGCTGGTGTCCGGTCACCAGCCAGATGTAGCCCTGTTCACTACAACCCTTTGAGCCCTGCCCTTCACCCAGCACACCGTGAACCTGCTCATCCCACAACTGGACATCTTGTCCAGAAGGATGCTATGAGGGACAGTACCAAAAGCCTTACTAAAATTCAGAACAACTTAACATACAAAACATTAGTTTAACAATCTACAGTGTTCCTGTGGAAACTATTGAAACTGAACTGTGCTCAGATCTAGGCAGAGTCTCTCACAAGCTGTGCATACTTTTTTTTCTTTCTGTCTTTGCATATAGATTGCAGATTTTCTGAACGTCTCAGCAAAGTGGCCATTGGACAGAAAGAGGGCAAAAAGAAAGGGGGGGAGGGGGAAGAGAACAAAAAAGAAAATGTCAATCAACTTTTTACAAGTACAACAGATGCTGTTTTGTGTGGGATTTTTCCCCCCTTCTGTAGAACTTACTACCTACTTTAAAATTAAGATGTGGTACGTCTAAGGTTGATCGGTATATCAGCAACTCTATGTATTCTGTTATTAGTCTATGTGTCTAAAGCTATCAAAAAGAAATCAAAACTGCATCATTTCCACAATTTGAAAATTTCTGATTTATTTAATTTAAACAAGAATTAGGCAGAAGGAAAGATTGGCTCAGGAACTGGTAAATACTTAAGAGTTCAAAGTATTTTCAGGGTCATGGATAACTCATCCATAGCTATGAAAACTCACAGTATTTGTAAAATTTTAAGTCCAGTGCTGGCTTTTTCTTCTCATGTTTAAATTGTTTAGTCCCATTAATCTGACCTGGCAGCACTCCATAACTGGTGTCTTTCTGTAAACATCCATACATCAGAAGTATTCAAGTTGGCTCAAGCAACATTCTCATGGGCACTTTGCCAGGAAACTGAAGGCTTCACCTAAATTGCGTATTGCTAGGAGTAATCTTACTCTCAGCTGTTCTTATCTTTTGTTTGGTTTTTGCTGAGTCTGGCTTTTTCTTGGGATAAGACGAGTAGCAGTTAAGGGGTGGTATCTATAATTTGTATTAGGTTGCAGCTTCATAGCATATTTGCAGGGAGGTACAGATCAGAGATACCAAAGCTAACAGAAAAATTTTCCACCAATTTCCAACATTTTTGAAAGAGAGAGTACCAATAGAGTACCTGTGGCTTCAGCTATAATTCTTTAACAGTCTGATTTCAGCTCATTAAGAAATCCAGTGCACCTTCTAGCTACAGTAATTCTAATGCAGTCTCATCAGTCTGTCCCCTGACCACAGTATGAGGCTGCATGTATTTGACACGTAGGTTGGAAGGGTTGGTCAGGAATCAGGTTTTGTCTGGACAATAGTTAAGACGCACTTTGTATTACTTTTCAACATATCTTCTAGAGAATAGATTTTCTCATGTAAAACATGTCTTTGCTTTGGAGATGGAAAGGTTTTTTAATACTCTGCTACTTATTTTTTAAAGTATAGGTCAACCCTCTGTGATGTGATGGAACAGCTTAAAATTAGAGATTCTTTTTGTTTCTGTGGTGAGATCAATGGGGGTTATTTTCTGTTGGTGTTTGAGCTCACAGAGAGGGCTTTGAAACGATGATTTCTGGAATCCAAAATAGAAATACACTTGAAAAAACATATCTGAACCTATGCTATTGCAGGACTGCGTGAGCTGAGCCTTTAGGGGAAATTGTGAGATTTCAGTGCAGTCATGAAGACTAAGAGTACAGAAATTTCTCAAATCCCAAACGTTACTTCCTATTGATTGATAGATTTATTGAAAACAAAACCTCCATCTTAACACAAAGTCATGTTCTTGGCAGCGTGATGATTTGGACTTTGATGAGGAAGAAACTAACTTCTAAGTGGGATTTTTTAATTTTTGGGGTGCCTAATTATCAAGAGTAAAGAGTATTTAGTATCTGATTAAGTGTAGATGCTTTATCCTCTGCTTTCCAGTGATCTGTGCATGATTTACCTGGCGTGGATGTAAACTGAACCCAAAGCATACCTTGTGTTGTCCCTGTACTTTCCTCTCCTCCAACAGCTGGTCATCTGTTTCTTTAATTGTGCAGAACTGTGGCACCCTGATTTGTACAGATTTATCTATCGCTCCAACGTTAGGAGAGAGTCCAGAAGTCTTGTGCTTCAAATCAGATAGCTAGCTCATTTAGCAGTCTCTTATCCAGCTAGGCAAGCACCTGAGAGCTTGAGAACAATTACAGATAGGAGGTAAACTTCAAGGGTAAAGGAAAATAGCTTTGTGGAAGTCTTGCCTTCAAGTTCATTGTGGATAGAAAGCTGGGGAAAGTGGATTAGGGAAAATTCTGTTACTTGTGTTCCTTTATGAGGGATGTGAGATGGATGTGTTTCCTATTTTGAAACCCTGCATTTAGCGACTGCTGCTGATACGCTCTTCAGGACCAGCAGTAACAGAGACATCTGCGTGAGAAACGTTAACCCTGTGGCCATTGTTTTATACGCTTCCCAAGCAATAAGAAGATACCCGACTTTACTACTTATATTTGATCAGTGTTTTGACATTTCCTGGAGTGAGCCCAGTAATTAATTCTCATCCTTTTATTTCCTATCTGTTGATCTATCAGGACCCTTTCTATTTGCCATACTTTCCGGAAGGAGCACCTGAGGTTGTCTCAGCTCACAATTAACATAGTACAAGGTGCTAAAACAAGGTCTCTGTGTTTTCCTTTAGAATTTATTCCAAAGGTAAATGTGGAATTTCCTAGGAAGTAGCCTTTACTTTGCATCATAACAGAGAATGCCTGCAAAGGGATTTGTTGTCTATAGTGAGGGCTGTAGTACCTTGTTTAAGTGAGACAGGAAGGCTGTGAACACTTGCAAGTTCTTTCACTTCAGGTGTAACAAAAAAGTGAGGAAAGCGCTAAGCAGCTAACAAAAAAAAGCACTTCTGAGTCACAGAATACAAATTCAGTTGGATTAGAGAGTGAATACAAGCACAAGAACCAGTTTGTGGGAAGAAGAGGCCTCAGGACAAGTTAATGAAATCAGCCTTATTTTATAAAATTAATTCACTTGTTTTACTTACTGTATACGCCCAGTATCTTGAAACTTGCCTTGAAACTTGTTTTAAAAAATCAAATCAAATCTTGATAATTGCTACAAAATCACCAGCGATGTTTAATCGGTCATTTTGCACAGTCTAAATAAAAAATATTTAGAATGCTTACTTTCGGTAGTACGTTTAGGTAACAGGGGTATCTTCAGTACATTTTTGTAAAAACTCACTATGTGTGTCTGTTGTTTCTAATGAACTGCATAGAAATTCCCCCATAATGGGAACATTTTCCCCACCTTTATATATATTGTATCAAACCTAGATACATGTTGAAAGTAAGTCTTAGCTTGGGAGGCAAGTTTTTCTTGCTTAGTAATGTGTTTTCCATTGTGTAGAACGTTTATCAATTTGATCTGATTTATAATTTAGGATGGATTTAGAGTTCTGTTTGTCAGAACACAATTATGCGGTTTATATGATTAATTCCAGTTTCAAGTTGCTCTTCATTTTTTTTGCGTATCCATTGCACATCCTTTAAAGTATACCATTCTGGTAGGCAACAACAAAACAATTCTTGCCTTACTAGATGATCCAAATGGGCAACTTTATTATAGCTGTTTCTGGTATTGCGTGGAAAGATGCACAGACCTTCAAAAGACTAGATTGACACGGGAAAGTTAGAAATTAGCAGGAGTGCTGGTTTTGGTTAAAATGGCAGGTATTGCCATCTTCTATTCAATATTCTGTGTAGCTGGAGGGAAGGAGAACAGGATGATAAAAGAGTTGCAAAGGAGAAGACACATAGTTTTCTGTTAAACTGGTTGTGGGTTTTTTTTTAAGCTATCAGACTTTTAAAAACTCAATTATTTATTGAGTTTTGAATTTGGATAATTTGCTGCAATAATTCATGAGCAAGAAACCTTTGCAGAATATGGTAGTGTGGTAGTTTCTACCTTACTTCTGGCTATACAGTGTTAATGGCAGTTAATAAATACAGTATTAATGGCCTTTAGTAATACAGAACAAATGATAACTAAAGTTATCCCATGTAGAACTGGGTGCATTTGAAGATGGACCAGTGAGCTGCAGCTGATACTTCTGAGCTCCATCAGATATCTGGGGTAAGCGGAATGTCTGGAGACATGTTTAACCCTTTTAACAGTGGCATGAAAAGACCTCACTTTCGCTGGAAAGGTGCATTTTTTGCTCACTGGATCTGCTGATTGCCAGCTGTTGTGCCCAGAGCTGGGGCTTTTTTGCCAATGGTTTTATTTAGAGTCGTTTTGCACTGACGGGGCACCAGCTTTCTTACTAACAAATTGTAAATCACTAAAGCTTCTTCCCAATACTGTCATATCTGGGCTGGGGAAAAGAATTGGCTGAGTATCAGGAAGATTTTCTTCACAATTAGATTTCAATTTTGCCATTTTTCATCATTTGCTTTCTTGAATGTTTAAAGTTCACAGGGTAGATAAAGTAACTCTAAAACAGGTAAGTAACACTGAAGGTTGTGTGGATGATAAAAGAATCTGGGGAGTGCTAGTTATTCAGCTGTATAAGGCAGCTTGAGAGAACATCCAAAATCAGAACTTCTCAGAAGTTCTGCTGGATGGGATACTGATTGTAAGTTGTATTGAACTTCTCAGAAGATATGAGATTGGAAAGAAAGGAATCTTTTTGTGGTGGAAGAACTTGAGGATTCTACAGGTAAACAGGAAAAACAGGAGGTTTGTGTAGACTGGAAAAATATGTAATTTAGTGAATGTCTGTAAGTTACTTCAGTGTAACTGCGCCAACCAAGTGAATTATGTTTCAGAAACTGGTGTGCAAAAAGCGAGAGCTTTCAAATTTGGGAACAGTAGCCATTCAGTATCACGGTAAACAAATTGGAACACTAAGAGTTGGAAAAAAAAAAGATAATGCTGTAAATGCACTGCAAATATACAGTAGTAGCCGTACAGGAGCTCAGTATTGCAGCTTATTTATTTTACTGTAATTCTCTTCCTTTGTAGAGGTATATCGGCAAGCTTCCTGTTGGAGTTGCAGTTTAAGTAAGTTCTTTAAGTGGAAAGATAGAGTGGCAAGTTGAATTTTGCTGATGTGATGACACAGTATAAATTTCCAATCTGGGTCAATTTAAGGGTGGGATTGAGGCAGATTACATGCCTATAACTGGCAAAACTGAAGTGTAGACAAATGGCCCCAAGCCTTCATTGGCCTATTGGTGGCAGTACTTGATAAAGTAGCGCTTTGTGGTCAGTTGTTGTGCTCTGCCCATTCAGTCAGTAGTGCTCATTAGAGCTCCAGCCTTGCTTTCAGCTTCTTGCATTTCCTTGTTTCTGTAAGCGTTGTTAAAGGGTGTTGTGGGCAAAGGCTGTGGCGTGAAGACTGTTGCTATGTGGGAGGCTGGATCTGCTCTGCAGAATACAGCTCTGAGCGGAGATTCTTGAGGTAATAACAGACTGTAGCTGTTCAGATCATATGACTTGATGTGGCTTGGTGCACTCATAGCTGCTTTCATGTGTCAGCTACGGTCCATGTCTCAATCCTGTGTGTCTGCTGCAGTCCAGCATCTCAATGCTGTGTTAAAATGCAGATACCTTTGCACAAACAGTGTGAGACTTCCTCATTAATAAAAAAAAATAAAAAATAAAAAAATTTGACACCAAGGGGTCCAAGATATGCTTCATAACTGAATTTTCTATTGAACTGAAACCAGAACTGAGCTCAAGCTCAGTGGAGATGAAATAACCTAAGGGGTAGCTGCAGAATAGAGCTGCAGAAGTGGAGAAAGTCTGTAGTGAAAACAGTCTCCAGCAATCAGCTGGGGATAATCTTGAGCTCCTGATTTAAACTGTGGTGTTTCTCTTCCTTATGTAAATCCTGCCCTCTGGCCAAAGGGCTCATTTCTATCATCGCTATGTGGCTGGTTCTCCAACATACAGTGTACACTTACATTGCTGTTTTCATTGGCTCAAAACTTCCAACTGTTTGTCAGCAACAAAGATGCTGCATCAGCTTCTTGCTCATTACAGCTGGAACAGGGAACTGCCAAAACATTCTTGAAAGAAAAAAAAAAAAGGCAACACAAACGTGGTCAAACAGCCTAGAGGGAAAAAGGCGCTTAA